>PVIJ01008787.1:0-71800 GCA_004024925.1 Scalopus aquaticus
CACCATGAAGATGTGACATTCTTGAAGGTAAATTCTTCAGAGCAATAAAAGAGAAGTATATTTAGAAGTGTATGTAGGGTTCGTCCTTCTCTAACTTTAGCTAGAAGTGGTAGCTTACTGCTTTTTAACCATTTCAAATTCTAGATTGACATGATTAAAATGGCATTAAGAACTATAAGTTTTTCCCCAAGGTTAATTAGGTATAGGATACATATATCCAAATTATGTTTCTCTACCCTTCAATAAGCCACTAGTAAATGTAAAGGGGAAATATGAATGTCAAACAAAGAGGAATGTTTAACTACAAATATACATTATAAAATGTGTTTAAGGATATATCTTTATCAAGGAAGGTATAAAGCCTTAATAAAAGACAGAATAGACTATATCAAATGGGAAGCATACAAACTGAGTTGGAAGACACTAAAGTTAGTAGATGCAAATTTTCCCCATCTAAAAACAAAATTTATTTAAAATCAAACAATAATAGTAAGTTTCTTAAGTAAAAAACAATTTCTTTCTAGCTGGGGAAAACAGTCCATTTTGTTGGAGTAACAAGTTCTAATAATTTTTTCTTCCTTCCTTCAATAGTTTCAATTATTGAAACTCCCTAGTATATTTTAACATCTAATAAGATTAATGTCATATAATTGATTTAGTTTTTAAGAACTTTTCATATTTATTTTTTTCAGATGAAATTTGGAACTCATTATTTTGAAAATGAAATGTGTTAATTTTAGGTTTTATAATTAATTTATATATTAGCTTTGAAAGAGTAACACTTTTATGTCTATTTATGATTTTCTTTTGAGAAACATGGGCTATCCTTTAGTTTTACTCAAAATTTAACACTGTTCTTTAGAAATTTAAAAAATACTTTCAATGTTGAAGGATTGCACATTTTATAAAATTTACTAAATTGTATACATTAAATTTGTAATTATTACATTTTAACCAATGCTTAATTTTATCAGTATTGTATATCTGTTGTCATTATGGTTAATTCTAACAAAATAACTTTAAAGTATGTCCTTGGAATTATGTGTCTGTAAAATTTTTAGACTATCATTATAGTATTATGTCTTTGGGGAAATTATGCTATTCTATTTTCTCTACTTCATCAATAAAACTTTACAGTCTCTAGTCCAATCTCTAAAATTTTATTTCCCTAAAATGTTAACATTCCAGCTATCTTTTCAAGTGCATATTTGTTGTTTCCAAGCAGGGAAGTGATAGAATACATAAGGGAAAATATATGTATGTCTATATATATACACATGCATAGGCACAGACATGGACTTGTGTGTGTGGAGGGGGGTGGGGTGGCCTGGCCTATAAGGAAAGACAGTTAACAACCCTTGGACAGGATGTGGAAATAATGGGTGACCACAGGTATTGTTCAAGGACAGACTCTTTAGGGCACCCTTGTTAAATTAAATTAGCTCCCACTATTTTCTCCTTAGGCATAATTCAGTCATGATTAAAAATGATGAAAAATGAAGAGTTCTTGATTAAACTCTTTCTGAATAGGTGTCCCCAACTTGATCAGAGGAGACAAAACAGTTCTTTATGATTGAACCAACATACACTGCCTAGAGAAGTGTTTTTTCAATGCATAATCACAGTGCTGTGATCAAAAGAGAATAAATTCCAGGTAGACAAAACAACATTGTCCCAATGGCCTGTCAACTACCAATGAAAATATGAATATAATAGAATCTAAGTTATTCCTTTAGTTTCTCACATTTGTCTTTTAAATAAATCTAACGGACCAGAACAGTATAGCCACAAGTGCATAGGATCTCAATATTGGGGTCACACTAGAATCACCTTGGAAGCTTAAAAACATTTTGATTCAGAATCTTGCCCCCAGAGTAATCTGAAGTAGAAGGGTGGGGATATTTTACACAATAACAGTTTCTTTACATAATAATTTTTTTAAAGATTTTTTTATTTATGCATACAAGCTGGGGTACAGGCCAGAGGTGTGGGGCAGTGAGAGTGTTCACCAGAGACAGAATAGGGAGCAGAATAGGCAGATCAACGGAAATACACTGCTGAGGGGAGCAGCGGGTGAGGCAGGAGGGGTCTGCTGCGCATGTCAGAATCTCCCTGGTTGGGCGTCAAACTCGCGTTGCTGCTGTCGACACCTCCACAGCACAGCGCTTAACCGCTGCGCCACCAGAGAGGCCCCATAATAACTTTTTTCTAGAATAATAAATGCTCTAGATCACACTGAATCTACATGTACACTGTATGTTACTGCATGTTCTCTGGCTTCCTGGATTCCTTGGAAAGTTGAATAAATTCAGCAAGGATTTCAGTTCTAAAAATTTTTTAGCTTTTGTTACTTTGCTGTTTATGGAGGAAGTCTTCTACCAAAACTGTATATTGTAGGCAATGAGATCTTGCTTAAACTCTCATATATATTTAGAATCTCTTGCTTTTCCTATATTGTCCAATTAATGGACAATATCTTCTTACTAATTGCAATGTTGTTATTACTTTCTATCTAGAGGAAAACAATGAGAAAATGTTTCCTTTTAAAGAAAATATATAATTTAAATGTCCGCATTATTCTTATTTTGCCTATCCTACTTTATTTTGTGGGGCAAAACTTGAACAAGAACCATCACTCTTCAATGAAAAACATTTTCTTAGAGTGTGAAACTAAGAATCAGAACTTGTTTTTATTTCAAAGGACCATCTATTTATACTTACATTTCCCTAAGGCTTTCTTCTGTGTGAGAATGCTTAAATAGCTTATCAACTTTACATTGAACTTTAATATTTGAAGACAGTGTTTTGCATCCTTAGGGGACCACGTAATGCTTGTCTGAGGAGGTTCTGATGACAAAAGAATTAGTTACACAAACTCAGGAGCCCTCATGCCCATCTTGATTGTTCTCCCTCATCAAACTCTGGACCTCCTCACTCCCTGCCTGTCATCACTTTCCTTGCTCCAAATAATTTTACTTTCAGAAGAAGCATTATGGTGATATACAGCAAAACAGCCAGAGGCAGAGCTGCACAGGAAGAAGTTTTGAAAATATGAATAAATGCTATATATCTTCATTCTAGCATGAGAGGATAAGTCTGATTTGTTTGAATTGTGCAGGTATTGTCATTTTACAATCAGGTACTTTTATATTTAAATAAAGTTTCTCTGGTTATCTTTTTATGATGAAATTAGCTCATGAGAGCTACCTAACTATACATAGAATTTATATGCAATTTAAAAACTACTAATTTTGTTAATATGAAATGACTATGAATTCCATGATGGCAGGAACTGTTTCATCTATCTCTTTCCAGAAACTTCCAGATGAAATATTCTTCAACAACAACATACCACCAAAATTTTAGGTAAAACATTCTGCAAATTTCTTAGTGTAATGTTTTAATCTAATATGACTTATTAGAGTTAAGCTATTTGACAGAAGATATATTTATTACTCTTTTATTTTAATACAACTAAGTCAAACCTAAAATTAGTCTGGCACCAGTGATGAAAAGGAGAAATGAGAAACATATTTTCTTTAAAATATTTTACTAATGTATGAACCTAGTCTAAGAGCCATATTTCCTGGTATACACAGAACAAATTGAATTTATTACAGCATATCTTTGGTTTTCAGTTTTGTTTGCTAGAAAATATGGCTACATTTGGCCAAGGGGGTTGTTATCAGAGGTATCATTATTTTTAAACTACATGGAGCTTTTAAGTCTCAGCATTTATATCGAAAAGGGATTCTTCCCTCTCTAGTACCTTTAAATTATTATAACATCCATGGGAAAATAAACATTACTTCACACTTCATTTAGATGTTGTTGATGGATAGCTGATGTTTTTATGAATTGAAAACATTTTAGAGGCTTTCTCTTTTATATAGGATGATCTGTGTATCTTATGCTCTTCATTCAATGTTGATGTTATTGGTAAAGAAAGATATTTAATGGAAAATCATACTTATTGCAGTTAGGGGAATTCTTCAAACTTTACAAATCTTTGTATTTCCTCATTATTTGTAGATGATACAACCCCTCTAGATGAGGATGATTGGTCATGAAGTTTTAAGTTGTATTTTTATAGGTTGCACTATTAATCATGTCTAAACACTTGGATATGTTGTCTTGATATGATAAAGTCATTTTCAAAAATTTCAGTGACTTTCAACATAAGATCATTTATAAAACACCATTAGTTCAACTTACACTGAAATCTTTATTCCAAACAACTGTGCATGCAATATGGGTGTCCAATGTTGCAAACTGTGCTGCATCTTCTACGTCATTACATGATTTCTTAAAGCCAATTAAAATGCATATGCTAAAAATTTTCTCTAGAGGAAAGAAAAATGCCTGCTAGTGTGAAGAACAATTATAGTTGTTGCCTGTGGACATAGTTCCCAGAATTATTGCAACGTGCGTCATTTTGATCTGTTTCAGTGTCACACTGTGAATACACTGGTCAGCTTCCAGCAATATTCAGTGGGATTTAAATTAATAACTAGCTGATGAGCTGATATTTAAAAACAGATGGGACTCATATCTAACACACAAAAAATTCATCACCAGAAGTCAAGATAAACAGTGAAGGGAATTCCAAGAACACTGTATTTTTAACTATCTTACAAGACAGACTTACAGTGCCCAACTTAAATGGCATGAAATAAAAAAAAAAAACCCTTGATTGTTCACAAAGCTTAGTATCTACAAGTAAAGCACTTCAAAATGCAGGGTAGTGAAATGCTCACCTTTCTGCAAAGTGAAACTGGCAAAATATTTCCACTCTTTTAGAAAAATGATTAAAATAAGTTTTCTAGCTATGTGAATACTTCTTACCATTTTCTTAATAATTACCAAAGCATATCATATGTTATAAGCCAATCATAATTACCAGTTTTCTAAATACAATACTTGTTTCCTTATTTTATAGCAATAAAATAGAATTGTTGAGCCTAAGAGGCTGGAAAACTTTGTAAAAATATATCTGTGCAAGATTTCATTAAAATGTTCTGCTAGTTATTCAGAGATAAAATTAACAATCATAAGTATGTTTAAGCAACTGTAAGTAAATAATTACTTGACATGTAAGCCAATTCACTCATTCATTTCACAAAAAAAGGTTTACTGGACAGTTACTATGTGAAAGGCATTGTGATAGAGGAAAACATCACAAGCATTCTATGAAATGTTTTTATCAAAGACTCAAGTAATTCAAACAAAACATCTAGAATTCAAGTAAAATCTTTGTTTTCTGTTATTCTTTATTTAGTACTTTGGAAAATTCAACAGAGCACATATGAGGAAAGTATTGTCTTACATATGAAGGAAATATTTATCAGTAGCACTAGTGGCAGATGTGGGGTGCCTAAGATGCTCCCCCACAGTGTGTCCTGAAGCACTCTACAGGTTTGTAGGGTGCTGTATTGGGAGAACAGTTTCCACAGTCTAGCAACTCTCTGGCTACAATTTTCGCAATAGCTCAATACTTCAAGATAGGTTATGCATCAAATAACATTCTTTCCTTAAACCTATAATTTTAATATTTATGAGTTAATTTGAATTCCATATCTAACCGATATTAGGCTGTAGAAAACAAGTTAACCTTATCTTAGGCATAACTAATTATTTGGAAAAGCTCAGTTAATTCCTTCCCCCGCCCCACCCCAAACACGTTAATAGCTAAATGTTGAAGAATAACAGAATACACAAAAATATTATGAACATCCAGAAATTGGTTTCTCTTTTCAGGTAACAGTTTAACACTATCTAAAAACTAAGTTAATCCTCCTATTTGTATAATTCATTGATGGCAAAACTAATTCTTATTTCTAGAAATATTTTCAATTAAAAATAAGACATTAGTCTTTGGTGATTTTACTAACCATGAAATATTGCTTGTTTTTGTTGTTTTTCCAACCTCTTAGAACCAATATTGCTCCAAATCTATGCCCATTTTTCCTATTTTTATTTCTTTTATTTAAATTTTTCACTTAGTACAGTTTTGTTATCAATTATACTTATTACAAAATTAATGTTAAAAGGGAAATCGCAAAGCACTCCCTTTTCCCAAAAAAAAACCCCAAAACCAAAGCAAACAACACCCCAAAAAGCGGAGATAGAGGAAAGAAGGGACAATGTAAGAACAAAGAGAGGGAGACAAAAAGAGAGAAAAGAAAAGTATAAACAGGATGATGTCCAGACTTTGGGGCACTGGGGCATTTAGCAGCTCTGCAGCATTTGGATGGTACTATCCTCTTCCAAACAGAAGTTCTCCTTGACACCCAGCAAAAATTCGTGTATCCTTCTCTTTCTCTTGGCCTTATGTATGCAGATACATTTTGTATCTGCCCAGAAGAGCTCAGTATGGAAGCATGTTCCAATAACCCAGGCCAAAAGCAGCTCGGCGCTGCCCCTGCAGGCTCTGCTGTGGGTCTGTCTCTGCCTGGGCGGAGGCCTCCACGCAGGCGCCTTCTGGTCCGGCCTGTGAAGGTCCAGGGACCGGTCTTTCTCCCTGTCCATGTCTCATGTCTGTGCTCCTTCCTGATGGAGCCTAAGCTGCCCAGCACCAGAATGATTTATCTGGGCTAAGCAAAAGAAAGTTGGGATCGCTTTTCTAGAATGTGTGGCCAAATTACATTCATTGCCCTTCTGGTTAAAAGAATGCATATTAAAATAAGACCCATGCAATATTTACATCCAGAAAGTAGATCTGGGTCTAGAGGACAGGTAGGTTTTTGCTTTCAACATCCTATTCTGCATTTCATACTAAATGCATTTGCCTTATACTACCAACAATCATAATAAATTTTTAAAAAATCAGAATAAAAGACAAATTGAGAATACAGTTCTAATTTTTTGTATAAGTCTGACAATAGAAATCTCTGACCTTAATAATTCATTTGCTTTTCTATACCTCCAGTTCTCTGTAAACTGAGAATTTTGAACCTTAAGAACCTTTGCAGTACTCATATTGTGAACTGTGATACTTCTATTCCATAGGGATGTAAGAAAGAAGAAACAACCTATAGAAGTAGTCCCAATTCCCAAATCCAATAAATCCAAATAAAATCCATGGTTTATCAGGCTTGTGTGAACACATTTATATTCAAGAAAGGACTATCAAGAGAAAAGTGAAGGGCGCAAGTAATATAAATTTTAATATATTTAAGGTGATTTTATGTTATATTCATGCTATAATATTTTTATATTTAAAATTATTTTCAAAAGTGTCTTTTGAAAATAAATAACATTTTTGAAGTCAAGGAAATACTGAAAAAACTTACTGTTGATGATTCCAACTTTTAAAAATTGGAAAATTAGAAAATTATTATTAGTAAATGTTCATATTCTAATCATTTCCTTAATGATTTCTATCTGTAAATACCCCTGCTTGGTATTTTGCCTAAAAATCTATTAATTTCAATATAGGTTTATTATTTAAATTTTTGCATAATGTTGCCTACAACTTTCTTCAAAGTTGTTTTTTATGTCACATATTTAAATTTTTCACACCTATCATGATGTTTTTCTTTTTATTTGATAGATATTTTTCTTTTGACTTTACATATTCCTTGTAGAAGTCCAAAAGTAACTGATAAGTTTAGAACAAGTTCTGTTCACTGAGAATATTCTGAATCTCAATTCAGGGATGAGCTGGGCTGTATTTCAAGTCTGAAGGTCACCTACTGGTAGAATTCCTTCTTGCTTATGTTAGGTCATTGTTTTCTTCAGGCCTTCAACTGATTTGAGGTCCACCCACATTATGAAACAAGATCTAGGTTACTTAAAACCCACCATTTTAAATGTGTTAGAGTGAAAAGATGTTAGTTTGATGAGGCAGGGACTGACTTAGAGCAAGGGAATATGGTAATGGGGAAAGACTAAAACTGGGATTCTGGCATGTAGCTGATTTGGTTGTGTTGGTGTAATTTTCTAGGAATGAGGTTAAAATGTAATGATTTGGGATGAGAGAGGGATCAAACTTAAAAGAAAAGACTCAAACAAATGAGTATGTGCAGTTGTTTCTAACAATTTAAAACAAATTCAGTATATGTTGCTAGGTAAATGTGCCCCATTCATTGCAAGAATGTTTTGTTCATTCATTTATAAAAAAGTTGTGACATTATAATGGAATTTCCACAATCCCAAGGCACACAGAAAGGGCCACAGAGGATCACAGAAGGGGATAGAAAAATGTTTACTAATTGACTAGATGAATGATCAATATTTCATTGCTTTATGCTATTACAGCCATAATAATTGTCAAATTGCTGAAATCAAATTATACTGATTATTTTCAGATTCTCTTCTCAGGAGCCGAAGAGGGGCAGAAGAAGTTCTTACTGATTGGTTGGATAAAGGAACAATATGCCACTGGTTTGCACTGATGCCATCATAGTAATTATTGAAATCAAATTATAGAGGTCATTATCTGAACTTTCTTTCAATCACCTCAGTGTTTGCCTGCTTTCCTGAGCCCATCTCTCAGTACACTTGGTCCTCCCATAATCTATTAACCAAGGCTTTTATTTCCATTTATTTATTTATTATGTACAATTTAATTTTAATTTGTGGACTCTACATGATTTCTCCCCTCAGGTGTGGATACCATAGTTCTCCTACCACCAAAACAATCATAGTACATCAGGCCTTGTGCTCTTCCCCTCTCCGCTCCCATTTTTATCCCTCCCCACCCATCTTTCTCTCCCTACCCTCGAGGATGCCTCATATCTATGGTCCGCTTTCCAGGATTGTCTTTGACCCTCTGACTTGTTTTGCTTAGCGTCAATCCTTCAGCTCCAGCTATGCTGCCACAAACTACGAAAGTTTATTTTTTTTGATCGCTGAGTAGTATTCCATTGTGTATATATACCATGTCTTCTCGTTCCAGTCATCTGTTTTAGGGCATTTAGTCTGCTTCCATATCTTAGCCATTGTACATAGTGCTGCAATAAACATAGGAGCTCAGGTTTCCTTTCAAATGAGTGTTTTTATGTTATTTGGATAGATCCCTGTAAGTGGAATAGCTGGGTTGTGTGGCAGATTCATTTCTAATGTGTTGAGGAACCTCCACACAGCTTTCTATAGTGGCTGGATAAGTTACCCACCAGTGGTATAAGAGGGTTCTTTTTACTGCACATTCTTGCCAGCACTTGTTTCTGCCTTAAAAAAAAAAAAATGGTCCATTCTCACAGGCATGAGGTGTTATCTTATGGTGGTTTTGATTTGCATTTCCTTGATAATAGGTGATGATAAACATTTTTCCATGTGTGTGTTGGGCATTTGTATTTCTTGTTTGAAGAAATATTCTATTTAGTACTTTTTTACATTTTTTGATTGGTTGTTTTAATTTGTTGTGTTAACTTGTGCAGACTCTTTGTAGATGTTTGACATCAGTCCCTTATCAGATGTACGGTGTGCAAATATTTTCTCCTATTCAGGGAGATGGTTTTACATATTGGTTACTGTCATTTTTGCTGTATAGAAGCTTTTTAGTTTGATGTAGTCACAGTTCTTTATATTTTTCTTTGTTTTCCTTGCTTCTGAAGATGAATTCTCTAAGTTGTTTTTGAAGTTTATGTTATCGAATGTTCTCCCTATGTGTTCCATATAATTTATGGTTTCAGGTCTTACATCCAAGTCTTTATGCATTTTGAGTTGGTTCTTGTGCATGGTGTGAAATAGTAGTCCAGCTTCATTCTTTTGCTTGTGGTAGTCCAATTTTCCCAGCACCATTTGTTGAAGAGTCTTTCCTTGTTCCAGTGTATATTCTTTGCTACTTTGTCATAGATTAGTTGACTACATATGTGTCATTTTATTTCTGGGCTTTCAATTCTATTCAATTTAACCGAGGTTTTAGTTCAAGAAAGAAGAAAAGAAGGACACCAGATGGATAAATATTTGATGATACTGATAAATATTTAAACTGTGTGACCTGGGCAGACAAGAGTTTGTATATATGTGTGTAAGGATGTATATCTGAATGTAGGGAGGAATGGTTGTCAGAAAATAAATGAACCCTTCTTTGTGATATTCTGGATCAAACTATAAAGTCAGTTTTATATTTCTTACTGTTATAACAAAATGCAGAATAATTTTATACTATACATAACAATGAACTATTAAGAGTTTCAGAACTATTGTTTCAAAAACATTTATGTGTTGAAGGGGACAAAATTTTCATAAAGTAAAAAGCCCACAATAACAAACTCCCTGACTTTGTTTTTATTTTGGAGAACTTTTGATCTTAAGTTAATAGCAGCTATGGTTTGCTCCACTTAAAACAACTCACTCGGAAAGAAATCTTTTATATCAAAACAATACATTCTTTTTTAAATTACATTTGGTTTTGTTTGATTTCAAGAGTATCACATTATTCAGTATTCATGTAATCCTCTCCATAAACAAACAACAAAACGAAGGAAAAGAAATCATTTGCCTTTGTGATGATTAGGGTGTCTATGTGAATAGTACTTCATTATGGGAAATATAAATGCTTTCTTTGTTCATTAGAAATTTAACAAATGTCTTTGTTACAGACTTGTGTTTCAGAGATCCATTCATAATAGTGAATACTTCTCTGTCAAGGAAATAAGTATATGAGACCTATTTGGAAAGTGTTAAACAATATTATTTAGGTATAAAGTTTGTTGTTTAATGTCAATATTTAATATGTTTTTTTCAGCTGTTAATCTAATTGCTGTAAAATTAATTGTTTAATCTGGTGACTGTGTGAGTAACATATACTGATCTGGAGAATAGAGTGTGTCAAAGCAGAGGTAGCACCTTCCCAGGTTTATTTCTGGGGGCATCCTGAGCACCCTGAGCCTCTACTTGGGAGAGGGAAAGAAGAATTTTCCTTGACCTTGGGCATTTTTAATTCCTATTTGCATTAAAGTGCAGTGAACGCAACCTAAACAAGTAGTATATTGTTTAGGTTTTTTCCCTGTGGGTGTGTGTTTTCAGTGATGTTTAGTGGCATCAATAATACATATTTATTTTAAAATTAAAACAAATACACCAAGAAAACAATAAATTAATAAATCCAAGAATAAAGCAATATCCAAATTTACTTACTATATAGTAAAGATGTTTAAGACTTATAAGAACAGCCCTTTAGATATTTCTACTGTAATGGTATGACCATACATCTGTCCTCACAGTCTTAGACTTTTTTTTTATTATATTTTAAAACCATGTATTTAAAAAACATTAAAGTCACATGGAACAGGAAATCACCAATAAACAATGGCAATTAGACTATATTCAAATGTTTTGTCACTGTGGATTTACGGGAAAATGACAATCATGTGGGAATAAGAAAAGAGCTTCTAAACCGCAATAGTGAAAGCAAATTACATAAGCTCCTATGTCTCATAATTTACTGTAATTTTTAGATACATAGATCATATAGAATTACCTTTGCCTAAGACTGTAACAGGATCTTAACCATCTGCTTAGGAGCAATTGTGATTTGTTATTTAAAAGTCACTAAGTAGCTTTTAGCAAACAAGATTGTTTTATTTCTAACTAACTTCAATGTTGTTCAGCCAACTGCATTCATTTTGAGGAAAAATATTTAATTAGGAATACTGTTTTCATAGTTTTCTGTCTTGTTATGTAAGTAGAAATAGTATTTCTTTTGCATTCTCTAGTATATTGATATGCGCATAATAATTAAATAAGTAACACAATATTCTTCTCCCTCCCCCCAACGGATTAAAATTAGTGGTATAATTCTGGGAATCCATGTTAACAACATAGCTGTGTCTTTACATGCCTGGTGGTTATGCTGAATTTGTTGTATCTGAGTCCCAAACATTTTTAGGTTTTACTTTCATCTTTAAACACAAAGAAGCAGAAAATTGAAAACAGAAAAGACCAAATTCTGCTTACCATCTCCTTTGGTGAAGAAAAGATTGATTGGACCACACTCATTCATTTCCATGTTGTGTATGGCTGCTTCGATCCTACAACAGCAAAGATGAATAATTGCCACAATAATTCTCTGGCTCACAAACCTAATACATTTAGCATTTGGCTCTTTAAAGTAAAAGGAAGAACAATCATTTTTAAAATATGGTAAGTACTTTAAAAATGGAAGCATTTGTGCTATGAAAACACATAGATGGGCTCCAGAATCTCCTCAGGATAGAAGGAGGTAATGGAATATTTTAATAGGATTTTTTTCCTGGAGAAAGTCCCAGGCTGGAAGTACCAAAAGAGGGGAGAAATGACAAAAAGATAAAGTTAGAGAGTTACCCTGGATCCAGGTAGTAAAAAGATTTTTGATCACCTTAGGATATTTGAACGTTTTTTCTAATAATAATGGAAAACCACATGTTGATTTTGAGTAGGGTAGTAATTTAAAAATATTGTGAAAAGTTTGGGGACATGGGAGTGGGATTTTTGAAGATCATTTTATTTTAAAATATTTGCAACCCTGGTAGATTTTACTTCATGTACAATGACATTAGATTTTGCCACTTAACCTGAAAAGGACAGTAAATATTTTGTTTCCAAGCAGTCAGCTCATAGTTCAACATATTGGTCCCAGGTAGAATGACAATGACTAGCTTTGATCCCAAATGAGGATATACAAAGCAAAGACCAACTGATTTATGAAGGAGAAGAATATTAGCAAGAAATAAACCTTTGGTATAAGCTGCTAGGAGCTGGGATTCTTGCTGTAATATAACTTGGTGTGAACTAAGTCTGTATAAATTTCTAAGAGGTGGGCAAAATTGGAAGCCTGTAGACCTTTTGAGAGAATATGATAGCAAACCAGGTACAAAATGTTGATGACACGGCTCAGGACGTGGAGGTGGAACAATGAAGAGTGACATTTGAAAGATAGGAAATCAATAAGTAAATTTGTAATTGATGGAATGTGAAAGAGTAGAATTAAGACGTTTCTGTACTGAAGAAAATAGGTGTGGAGAATGGGAGCCATGACTTGGGAGTGAAGCAGAAGGCTTAATTAATGGCTAAAAACCTTTTTACACTAAGAAGTTATAATAGTAATTGATTAAATGAGTAACAGGTTTCCCAAAATAAATCTTCACATCATCCTAGTACATCTATGATCCTATCTCTGGAATTTGTTTTTTTTTTTTAATATTTATTTTTGCATACAAGCTGGGGTATAGGCCAGAGGTGTGGGGCGGCGAGAGGGTTCACCAGAGACAGAGCGGGTAGCAGAACAGGCAGATCAGAAATACACTGCTGAGGGGAGCAGCGGGCGAGGCAGGAGAGGTCTGCCACACCATGTGGGACTCTCCCTGGCTGGGCGTCGAACTCGCGTCGCCGCTGCCGACAGCTCCACAGCGCAGCGCTTAACCGCTGTGCCACCGGGGAGGCCCTATCTCTGGAATTTGTACTGGCTATTTTTATCAGCTTTCATTGTAACCCATCTGGGAGTTTGATTTCTCATGTCGCTCAGATCTCTGCTTGATTGTAAATGCTTAGAGACACATTTTCTTGCCAATCAATTGAAAATAACAGACTCAACCATCCTTGCTTAATGGCACTTCTTGCTACATGAAATCCATATATTATGTTACAGTGTCTATCTTATTTTTATCACGTCATATTATATTTAGAATATATATTCATATTTTATTCATAATAGAATGGAATTGTTTATAATTTAAAATTTTCCAGCCTTCCTTAGTGGCACTTAATACTACATTACTATAATATTATATATCACATCATATATCACATCTATCCAGAATATTATGTGTTCATAGTATATTGAAATAGAGCAGAATGTGACCACATACATAATTTAAAAATTTCTAGTGCTCTCATTAAGCAACAAAAAAGAAATGCTGAATACTAATTTTAATAGAAGTTTTATCTAATCCAATATGTCTAAAATGGTTCAATATAAAATTATCAATGATATATTTTTACTTTTCCTTTTTGTCTAAATCTCAATTTAAATTAGCTACTTTTCAAATCTTTAACTACTATGTATGGCCTGTGGCTACCACATAGGACAGTGTGGAATGTGGCAATGAATTATTTGTTTATTGACTACTTCCCCTGCTATTATGCAATTATATGAGTAATGGGGTATTTTACTATCAGTTTTTATCATAACCTGAAAGAGTACCTAGAATTTAGAAATCGCTCAATATTTAATAAATAATGACATGAATAAAGAAACTCAGGACATAGGCCTGAGTCTTCAGCAGAGTGATGATTGTCAGATATGAAGATTGAGTTTGTCTAGAGTGTGTTTGGAGAGCAGAGAAGGAACCACAAATAGGTTGTGGATAATAGCTATTCTCAAAACACTTACATATTCCTACAAAAAAGTTCAGAAACAATTCCTCACATATTTTACAGTGACATTACCACATTTTATTATAGTTGCAGCTGCAAATGATGCAGTTGCCAATATATTGTAAATATTGATATGAAAAATTCAAGTGCATTTTGATGGGGATTAAATACTATAGATATGTGATATAAAGATCAATACATAATATATATCTCCAAAGATTTTCAAGTCAGACACTATTCACTATTCTTCCGTCTTCTCCTTAAACTTCTATTTTCATTCCACATTTTACCTTATTAAACTTTCCATACAATTCTTGCTCTATAAGGGAGAGAATACAGGGAAATATACATTCTAATGTTTTGAGGGGCTGAGCCCATTGATCAAAATATCTTGAGCATTCCATTTTCTAACCATCTCAACCTGATACATATTTATTTTTTATTATTATTTTTGAGGAAGAGTTAAATAAAAAAGCTAGAAAGGGTTTTAAATAACCAATAATTAAGATAAAGATTGACAGTTCCTTAACAATAAAGTTATATACGTATGACACATAATATTAGAGTGCAATGTAGAGTAAGAAGGAGGAAAAAGATTTTTCATGAAAATCTTAAAAGTAATTTAAGAACCTTAAAGTAATTCCAAGGTTAATAATCACAAATGTTTTTCACTTAATCCTCTTCATATACTACTGGTCATCAATTAAAGTCTAATTCTATAATGTCTGTAAGTCTATTTTTGGACTACTATTCCTAGAGAGCCCAGGAATTTTATCATTCTGGTATAATCTCTCAAACAAATCTGTCAGAGTGATAATGTCAATTTACATGGACACCCTTAATAGAGAATCTGCTTCTGGTAGTGTCAATAAAAGCGCATACTTTAAATGTGTTTTCATAGAGATTCTGAGACTAATCTTTTGGTGCTTCTTATGAAGAACTGTGCCTTTTAGCTGGAACCTTCAGGCAAGTTGTGAAAGGCAGCAGGAGTATGCAAATGAGAGACTTTGGTTGAAACAGAAAAATATCAGAATGAAAAATAAAAGCAAAAGAAAAATATCAGAATGAAAGTGTGCAATTTTCTGTGGGGTGCAATGCATAAATGAGTTGCTGCACCCCCAGCTATTAAATGTTATGTTATTCAATGATTCACATGAGGTGAAAACCACATTACAGGCATTCAAGATACTAATGAATTTATATACATGGTATTAAAATCTGTCCTGTGAATTGTATGTCCTAATCACCTCCGATTGATTAGGATATTTTAAACCCGGAAAGTACATATTCTTGAGAAGAAATATCTTTGACAACTGTCGTCAGTGGCAATAAATATGAATATGATTATACCCACCCCTAAAAGATGTACAATATATGTTCCTTATAGGGAGGTAGACAAGCTTCACAGTAGGTTTGTTTGCTTTTTGGAGGGAGACAGTGTCCCCATATAAGTAAAGTGTTTCTACATCAATAAATATAATAAACAGAAAACCTTACTGTTGAGTTAATGAATAAAAACATGCCTAATTATTCCCAGGTTCCCTGCTCTCTTCTGAGTGGGCCAAAGTGTTACAGCGGAGGAAGCAAGGCTTTGATGCCACCTGGTGGTGTCTAAGAAACACCAAAGATGATTGTGTAAAATTGTGAGACTTATTGGAGGAAATGACTTTCATATATCCTTTAAATGTTTTTAGTGTTCACCATTAAACATCAAAATGAATTACCGTCTGAAAAGTATAATCATAGTTTAGTTGTTAGAATGAGTAATGTCTGTTGTGGGCAATGTGTGTGGGGGGAATTGTGAGCAGAACATTAATGGGATTCAGACAACAGTTCATAAGCTAAGTTATATATGTGAGGAAACAGAGTCTGTCACCAAAGAACAAGGAATTCAGCTTTTTCCTTTTTTATGTAAAGTATTCTTATGAAAGAAACTTCAAAGTTTCATTTACTTGTATTTATTGGTGTACACATTTTGGAAGTGGAGATTTTTTACTTCCTCTTTTTTTACTTCCAATTTAGCTATAAAATAATACTAAGTGTTCTTAGGTGCTTATCACTTAGAAAATGAGACTGAGAATCCAATCTTATTTGTAATGACAAACATTTCAGAAATGTTCTAAAACAACATCAGGCACAAAGGTATAATTGGCTCATACCTGGCAAGACAAAGAAGGAACAAATATTCTATTTTTGTAATAAACATTTATAAATAAACATAAGGGATTGGAGCATGAGGAAAGTAGCACTGTCTCTAGAAATATCAAAAGTCAAGTATATTTTGCTCTGGGTCAAAGAACAACACAGTCTGTATCTTTACCCCATTAGGTTTAAATTGCATTTTCTTTCTTCTTCTTCTTTTTCAATTTACTGAATGGAACATGCAGCTAACAAATATCTTGATGAAAGAGTAAAAATTAAAACTTGCAGCTAGTAATAGGCCATTAATTTAAACCCTTGAGTTTTATCAAAAGAACTTAATTCAACTTATAATAGTTATGCTGCAGTTTTGAGAGTATGTTTTTGTATTATTAAAATGGATGTCAGATAGAACTAATTTGATTACTAGTGAACTTTTTGATGATACCAATATTCATCTGGACCTTCAAATAATTTAATACCATTCTGAAATAACAGCAAACATGGAGAAGAATAGTAAGAAAAAATGTGGACTCCCAAAGACAAAAGCCACACACACTCACCAAAATAGTAAACTCTTCCATCAGCCTTGCAAAATGTAATCTTGAAATAATATGCTTTATATGTGCATATGAAATTAAAATGTATGATTATTTTATTTTATTCTTCTTACATTATCCTTGGTGGATTTTACAGGTGCATAAGTTTGTTGGTGGTCTGCACTACAGTGTGATCAGATTGAACTGCCTTTTTGTGGGATATTCCAATTTTCAGTGTTTCTGAGAGTTTTTCTTGGTTTTACCTGTTTTATTGGAGAGAAATCCTCCCATTTTCTGGATATAGGTTGTAAAAATTACTGCCAAAATTTGTTTGAGTCCAGTAAAGAATTGACAGTGGGAATTTTATCGCTTAATATGGATACTTCACTCAATCCCCCATATTAACTTAAGTGCCCCCCAAAGCAGGAAGCTTGCTGCAGCAGAGTTTAGATACACCATATCAACCTCATCTAGAAGCAAATCTTTTCAATTTGTGCTGGGATTTTCAGGGAGGTAATTTTACAGCTGCATGGAGGAAAAAGGAAGCTGGAAAGGCAGGTCAGACTGCTCTTTTTAGAGTCCCATCTGTCATTTCCCTTGAAAAGTATTTGTGTCCCTCAGATTTTAAGACCTTGGATGATCCAGGCACCATCCAGCTTGCTTTTGTCATTCCCAGAAGCTTGTGTTTCAGTGCTATCTGCTGGACGTTACCAATTAAATCTGCTTTCCCTGCTAGAATATTGGTGCCATTTGTCTTCTACCCTGTTCTCATTGGTTGATGATATGAATATTTCTTACAGTCATTCTGGTTATGTTTCAGAAGAGATTGACTATTAACATATATAGGGGCCATGAATTAAAAGAAATCACTCCTTATATTATTTGAACGATTGTGCTGTGTTCTAAACCTCATTCTCTGTGAGATCTTCATACTTCCACTAGAATTTCCCCACTAGTCATCAGTCATAACTTGCACCATTCCTGGGAGGTCAGAGGGAAAAAGTAGAATTACAAGACCCCACTGAGTATGACTATGAATGGCGGGTGGAGACTGGGAAGATGCCAGGGCTGACAACACAGCTCTCCCTGCTGAGGTATGTAGGGCCCAGAGGAGCTGGTTAAGAATCCTGCCAATAACCGCTGCCCATTCTTAGCTCCTTCTAGACTCTATAAGTGCAGTTCTGAAGAAAGTCTTGGTAGGGAAGATTTGGTAGGGAGGGTCTGTCTCACTTTATTCAATTGGCATTTTGCACTGTGCCTGAAATTTGAGGCCTCTGGTTTCATGACTCACATGGGAAAGTGGTTGGTCAATGAAAGAGTCCAAATGTGAGTTTATTTGCTGCACTGTCTTAGGATGTTTCAACAAGGGATGGTCTCCAATCCATCATGAAGAAAAGGAAAGTTCCTCATCTGAATGTAAAATGCTCCAGCAGCTTCTCAATCCTACATGCTTCTCTAACCTACATGACTTACCAGTTTGGAAATAATCCTCTTTAATGAAACCAGGATTTTATGCATTTGGGTCCAATAGAAAGCAAGTTTTGTGGAACTAAAGTTTTACTCAAACCTTTTCATAGCTATTTGCATACCCCTGTTCTGGAACTCTGGAAGAATTCTAGAAAATGCTGCTTTTGTCCAAATATATGCTAGTTGCTTCTTACACGTATCTAGCCTTATGACATGAGACTATTGTTTGATGTAAGTTCTAATATCAACTGAATAAAATGGTGAAATGACTTTTGAAACCATTCACCTTGACTTCTTTGCCTTGGTGGTTAATTTATTATCTTAAGTTAGTTTCTTTTCTTAAAGAGAAGTATGTTAAATGATGCTCTTCAAACTATTTGAGAACATAGAGCATGACACCATCCTAGGAAGAACATCACAATCAAATATAAACAGACAAAAATGGGACTGAGAAATATGGAAATAGAAACTGACAAAAAAAAAAGCAACATAGAAATTGGAGTCACAGAATTCAATCTGATATCTTTGATCTATTCACTTGTTAGTGTGTCACCTGTAATGTCACTAATATTTTTTTTAAGATTTATTTATTTATGCATACAAAAATTGGGGTGCAGGTGTGGGGGCATGGTAAGAGGATTCACTAGAAGCAGAGTAGGGAGCATAACAGGTGGATTGACCGAAATACACTGAGGGGGGAAGCAGCGGTTGAGACAAGAGAGGTCTGCTGTGCCACATGGGCTAGCTCCCCAGCCAGGGATCGAACTCATGCCACAGTGGCTACTGACTGCTTCATAGCACTGAGACTCAACCCATCGACCCACCAGGGAGGCCAAGTCACTAATATTTTTAATCTTAGATTTCCATAAAGGTGAAAAGGCAACATTTATGGCTGTCTCTATAGGTTATAACAAAGGTTAAATTAGATAATGCTATTTATTTATTTATTTTTTTTAAAGATTTTTTTATTTATACATACAAGCTGGGGTACAGACCAGAGGTGTAGGACGGCGAGAGGGTTCACCAGAAACAGAGCGGGAAGCAGAACAGGCAGATCAGAAATACACTGCTGAGGGGAGCAGCGGGTGAGGCAGGAGAGGTCTGCCGCACCATGTGGGAATCTCCCCGGCCAGGCGTCGAACTCGCATCGCTGCTGCCGACAGCTCCACAGCACAGCGCTTAACCGCTGCGCCACCAGGGAGGCCCCGATAATGCTATTTAAAAATACCTACCCATTGGTGAATTCAGAGTAGACAGTGAGTAAGTGCTGCATCCTTACATTACTTTAGATATGAAATGATTTTTTAATCTCTCGTTTTGTAATTGCATTGATAATCTTGGTTTACCTTAATATTCTTTATTATTTCATGAAATAGTTTTTTTCTAAAGTTAGTGTGAGGACAAGGTAAAAAAAAAAAAAGTGGACTTATATTCATTTATTTCCAGGTAAGAAGTAAACACAATTTAATAGGGTGTAATTTATTTAAACTATTTCACCTCATAGTCTTTGGCTGACCTAATCTCTCTAGCATTATTCTACAAAGTTTGTTGGCAATCTAATGAAAAAGCTGTTTGATTTCATGTAAAGTAAAAATATTTTGTGGGAAAGAAACCTGCATTGCAGTACTATACTCTGACCTGGATATTTGCATGCTAATTTATTTAAGAATTACAGTCAGACTTTTAATACTGAAAGAAAAAAAATAGCAAGAATAGATGTCCCTAAAGACATCTGAATTGTAAATGAGCAAATCTTTAAACAAAAGAAGCTAGCACCATGAAAACAGGTCATAATGCATCCTCCATAGCACATATTATATTTCCAAATATAGCATTTTAACTCATTTCTTTCAGCTTCAATTACTTCTGGATTAGCATAAATATATATATTTTTAAATTATCATTGGTAATTACTAGATCTTTTCTAAATGACTAATTTCTTAGTCATAAATCATACATTATTGCTTGATGGACTGGATTATCTGTATAAATTGCTGTCAGAGCAAAAGGGGAATTTTCAAGCTTAATTTTAGCTTTAAGTCATGTTTTTTAATACATTGATGAGTATATTGTATTGGAAAATCTCTTTTTTTTACATCAACTTAATGCATTTGAAATCCAGTGTTTACTCTTAATTCCATTCACTATTTGGAAGGAAAATTAAGGTCTTCATATTTACCAATAAATTACAAGTCGTGCCTGAAATCATGATAAAAAAGTAAAATATTTCTTCGAGTTAATTAATGCATAATGTTGTCCCTTAAAAATCATCAGAAATCCCTGTTTGGAGACATTTTATGGTAGAAATTGTTCAGCAAACTAAATCGATTGTCTAACAGAGTAGTTGTTTAGCCCCTATTATAATTATACCACTTGTGATGACTGAAAGGTTTCTTAACAAAAAGAAATACAATTTTAAAAAAATTCATGCTAGGTACTATGGTACTCCCTAAGTTACCTTTTCCTAGCAAAAAGTATTAAAAAATCATTGATATCATATTGCCATAACTTTTGCCATCTCTAAATGCCACCTCTACAATTGTACAAAGAACTTCATGCTTGTGATAGAGTAACGGCACAAATTTCAACACGTGGGGAGAACCTAGGAGATGTAGGAATATCACTCTATTTTTATAAGAAGCAACCTTTATTACCAAGGTTGCTATTAACAATAATAATTCCTTCTTAGGAAGACTGGTATTTCAGTTTTATTTTAGAAAAAAAATTATAATTAATTGCAATGTTTTGTAGAAAAAAAGATGATGATTTGCTTTTTTACAGATAAATGAACTTTTAAGGAGATATTGTTAGGGAAACTGGCAAGATGGTAAAATAGATGCATGGTAAGTGCAATTAGGGCAAAGGTATAGTAATAGAAATACAAAAAGGAAGGAAATCTCTGAAAGAAAGAAAATATTGTTCATAATGAAAATTTAGTCTATGTTCCGGAGAAAAAGAGAGGCTTGATTTTAAAATTCATGAAGGTAATGTTGATATTCCAGACCAGTAAAGAGATGTGCTACCAGTGAAATTAAACAAATAAAAGGAGAAATAGCAATTTTGGAGGAAGATAGTGTGTTGCTATGTGGGGTGGTAGCTTTGGAAGCAGCATGGGATGAGAGAAATGACTCAAAGTCCACGTGCAGCAACGAGAAGCCTAGAAGGGTCTACACCGGAAGTAATGTGCAGCCCCCATCCAAAGGCAGTCTCCTTTTGAGGGAAATCAAGTACAAAGGTGGGGCAAGTATGTAGGGAGTGTACATGCTGTTATGGGGATGTGTGCAAGGGTGAAGTGACCAGGGGCTATTGCCTGGGGACGCTATTGTTGCTGGCTGGTCAAAGCACATTATCTCTATTCTAATATCTGCCTGCTGTTTCCAGCAGAAATGATTTCCCAGCATGCTCCTCATACCAGGACTTTTGCCCTTGGGGAGAGGCCCCCTGCCTGACCCTACACCTAGCTGATAAGCAGGAACTCTGGGCACTATGGCAATATCCCTGAAAACAAGGGGTTCTGGGATCTCCCAATAGTTTATTTTTAAAAGTATTTTAATATCATACCCAAGAAAGGAATCCAGTCAACAAGAAATAAGATGAATGAAACAGGGTTGGCTTTGAGATATAAGTCATATAGATAATTAATGAGTAAATCTTTCCATTTCTTTAATGATGGATATGTGAATTTAGAAAATTGGTCTTTACAATAAGTTTCTTGATAAAGTTTGTTACTCAAAATTCAGAGTTAAAATTATGTTCCTATTTGTTACCACAGAAATGCCTATCTGGGAATGTTTGGGTAATCATACTTACCTACTTTACTTTGCTCAAGGACCATCTATTGCTTTAATCAATGAAGAAACATTTAACTGATTCTTCATAGAGAATTATGTGCCACTAAATATATCATATATTTATAGCTAATTGGCCCCAAAAGTATTTTCAACAACTTGCTCCTTGCAGGATAAACTGATATAATAAAATTATAGTAAGAAAGCAATGATTAGGCAAGGTCAAAGAATTGAAATGTTACATAAATGTTCACATTTTCTACTTTGGAAAAAATTTCCAGCCAACTACTCTAAAAGACTCAATAACTAGATTTACTCAATTCTCTTTAAATAGAGGCAGCCTATCTTTTTAAAAACAAATTTTTTTTTTACCAATAACACTCAAAATAATTTTGATTAAAAGAGTAACTTTTAATCAAATAAGGAGAGTGAATGGCTCATGTTGTTTGTGATGATTTGTGATATTTTCAGTCAATAAAACTGAATTAATTTCACTTAAGTTGCAAATTGGGATCAACTTTCAAAATTTTAATGTAATCTACCAATTTTTATTGATATTTTCCTACTTTAAAGATATGGTTTTATTATTATTCCTTGTGTTGAATATATTATAAACACAAACTATTGTGAGAATGATTTTTTTTCTTTTCTATAATTATAAAAATAGAAGAAAGTTTAGGTTTGTACATTGAAAAAATGATGGGTAGAATGGTAGAGGGAAAGAAAAACTGTGAGTTAATATTATTCCACAATATGACTTTCACCTAACCAACACATACATATTTGTAGAAAAAGGGCCTCTTTAATGAAAAAAAAAAATTAAGCCATGTTGATGAAGAGTTAAATGTTCATGATTGAAATGATCCTGCTATATAGTCATAGGAAATTCTGAAAAAAATCAAATGATGAGTAAAGACAATTGAGATCAGGGAATGAAAGATTCCATGACTTTATATCCCAGGATGCAACTGAGAGTTATATAACAGAATGAGAAACTTTTAACACAGCTGGTGATACAATATGTGAATGATCTCAGAGGACATGGATAAAGCAGAATGATTTCAATTCATAATAGGATTTAAAAAACTCTCCTTTAGGATAAACATTTTTCATTTGCAAGTAGAAATGGAAAATGTATCAGTCTCTGAAGTTCACAATTCAACAGCACTGCAAACAATATTAAGATTACACAAAGTATTAACCTAGATGATTAAAGAATAAAACATCAAAATTTCTTGTAGCCCAAAGGAATTTCTGAGAAAAGTAAGTTTGATTAAATTTTGGTATCACCAAAAGTGATTTATTTAGATAGACAAAACAAGTTGGCTGTAGAACTAGAATTTGAACATAGCCTAACTTTATTATTTACTTTTTTTGATAATTATCATTTTTATGATTTATATTATATATATAAATATAAATTTTCATATATAAATATAAATGAATATATAAATGTATGTATAATATCAGGACACAAAGGATGCCATCCTATACCCTGCTGGGTTCTACTAGGCTGGCAAATATTCAAACATCAGACATAATGATAATGTTATCCAATAACTAGGTTGGTTTTCTCGTGCTCAGAAAGCCAGACTTTTGATTATTTCTGTTACAGGGCAGCCCCGATATACAATGGGGTGCCTGACTGTGGGTTCTCACCTGTATGCTTAAAAAGGACTTATAATAAGATCAATTGCAGGCACTCACAAAAAGGTTAGTAAAAGGTTTATTTACAAAAGGAAGGGAAATAAAAAATGAATAACTCAGGGACAAAAGAGAGAAGAGAGAGATAAATCTGCAAATGTGTCCTACCAGATTCGAAGAGATGGAAACCCTCAATGGCACACGGTAGCCCGGCGAGAAGCCAAGAGACCCCCAAGGTCCAGCAGTCTGGTTATATACCAAACCCAGCTGCTTAACTCCACCCCTCAGTTCCCAGTAATCCTCTCCTTGATGATGATGGCATTAAGGGATTAATAGCCCTTAGTGTCTTGGATCTCTTTGATCTGAGGTGGTGTCCATAAACCTATCTGCTGAGTTTGTTGCAGACGTCCATTATCCCCCCAACATTTCCACAAAGGAATACCTATATTAACATGTGGTGTCACCACAGGATAATCACAGTATTTTAAAGAAACTGTCTATTCAGGAGGTGAGCAAAGGAAGATTATATAGGAAAGAAAGGAATTTGATGATGTGAGAGGCTTAGGGGTGGTTTCATTCTCAGGTCTGGGAAGTCACTGGCAGTCTAGGGGCAGTAAATTACACTGGTCAACAGTGAGATCGTTACTGTCTTAAAAAGGTCCTAATCTGTAGTATCTTGGTGTTCGGAACATGAATATAATCCTGAAAATTTTTTATTAGCTCTTGTTTTGAAGATAGTTCATATAATTCATTTTATGTTTCACCATGTAAATTTATCCAGTAGGACTGCAACAACATCCTAAATCAGCCTAGAATGATGTAATATTGCATTGCATTGCATAATTTCATCATGCACACATCATCCAGAGTTGATTGCATCATTTTCTGATGCAATGCAATCCTACTGCCAGGTGGCTGCTGAAGTAATCTGACATCAGCAGTGCACTAGATAAAGCCCTGTCGGAAAGGTTGAGCATTAAATATGATCATGTTTTGTTATAGAGGAAACCGTTTTTTAAAAGCTATTTGGTAGATGAAAGACATGCTCTTTCAGAAAAAACAAATTTTATTAAATGTAAGCCTGTTATAGTTTTTATAAATAATGTGAAAAGTCCAGTAGCTGAAGAAACTGTCTGCATATCTACATAGAATGATCTAATATGAAAATGCTTAGGAAGATTCATTTAATGAGGACAATTCAGCTGCTGAAATCTATAAAAATGCAATATGCTTAGGCTGGGTCTAATATCTGATGTATACAAATTGCTGATGGGTAGAAAGAATAATTGAAATTTATAGTTAGTACAAAAATCTTTAATGAGTATTTTAAATGCCATGAAATGTTCACTTATGAAGAAACATTCTGTTTATATACTCTGTCACACTCTGTAGTCAGAATTAATAATACCTTTCAGGTAACAGTGTTGAAATCACTCTATATTTAGTTTTTTGGCTGTAGACGATATCTTGCTTAGATCAAAACTTCATGTTATGTAAAATGTTGCAAGATCAAACAATTGAAATATTATATGTCATAGTAAGCTGGGACATTCATTTCTTAAAAACATCAATTGTAGAAGAATCAGTGCATTTTCTGGCTCGCAATGTCATCCCAGGTAAACATACAAAGACTTTTTCTAGCCTAGTTCATGTTAGATTGGGACAATGTGACCTAGAGTTTTCCAGTCAACATTTGATGGAAGTTTTCATTATACTCTTCCTTTTTTGATTTCAAAGAAGGGTTTTGAGGTGGGACAGTTTCTAAAGATTGGGAGTGTTATTTCCAGCACTGCAGGGGAGCAGTAAAAGAGAGCTTCTTAGCCCTCATATGCTCCAGAAGTAAACTTTATATTGCGGTTTCAGGGATGATTCTATGGTATAGCTTTACTCTATTTTGATGACTACAAGAATGCTAACCAGTAGTTGAGGAACTGCTGAACTTCTGTATTATTTTCCTAGTGTTAAGGTGTTTTGGTTTGGGCAATATCATATTAAACATTTTTTTGGTGATAAAATTTATTTTTTCATTCTTAAAATACTTTTCTGATTGTTCCTTTGTCAAAAGTACACAGAAGTATGTCCTATCATTAAAGTCTGTTTTCCCTGAGGAATTATACTAAGGAAGGAAAAATTGCCTACCTAACAATAGATATAGCTGTTTCTGCATTCTAAGGTAGGAAATATCATGTATTTTAGCCATAAGAATATATCAGTAGGACCTCCCTGGCGGCCTAAGTCTTAGCACTGTCACCACTATGGCCTTGGGCCAGGAAGCTGACCCACATGGCACAGCAGACCTCTCCTGTGTTTCCTGCCGCTTATCATAGCAGTGTATTTCAGTAGATCTGCCAGCTCTGCTCTCCACTCTGTCTCTGGTGAATCCTCCCTGCCCCGGCCCCTCTGCCACACCTCTGGCCTATACCCCTGTATTTCTAGGCAAAAAAAAAAAAAAAAAAAGTATAATTAAATATCTTTTCATGTGCCCAAAGCAAAGGATTCTATGGGTGAATTTCCCCTCAATTTTCAGTAAGAAATGTTACAGATGAGCCAGTACCTTCCTCACTATATGTTTGACATATATGCCTCTGTGTAGACAGCAATTTGAGTGGGTCAAGAGCCCTGTTTATGGAATCAGTAAGTTTATTTGTCTATATTCAAATGCTGGCTGTATCACTTACAAGACAAATGACATTGTTTTGTGCGATGCCAGCCTATCAACAGTAATGTTATCTGCCTGAGGACACTCATGTGGAACCATGCTACTTGTGGGAGCCCCCACAGATAATTCATGCACCTGCACTACTCTTGTACCTAGACAGGCACTTAAGGTTCTTATTAGGATTGCAAGAAGCACTGGAGCAACTGAATTTTGAAGAAAGAAGGTTTACTAGTTATTAGTACAGAGGGAACATGGCATACCTGAAGTCTCATAATGAGATTGGGGTGGTGGAAGAAAGGTAAAGAAGGGGGAAGAATTGAGGTTCTGCCTTATTGGGGTCAAAGGTGGAGTATCTAGGGTTTTGGAGGTTCCCTGTTCATTGGTGAATTTAAAACATAAGAACAGGAATTAAACCACAGAAAGGAAGAAGTCATTTCATTTATCAGATCATAGAGAATTTTCTGGAAGGGGAACTTCCCAGTGTGGAACTTCCTGACTTTATCTAGTTGTGTAGCTGGCAATGTATTTATTCAAAGTGGATGGCTTTGAAGTGAATTAAAACCTTAATGTTAGGCACTTACATTAAAATAAAAAAAGTTAATTGTTAGGCACTACAGAGCTATAATAAGTTAACTTCCACTGTCTCACTTTCCTCATCTATAAACTGAGGCTAAAATCAGCACCTCTATCTTACCATTCTTGTAAGTATTATATTAAATAATGACTATATATTAAATAATGATAACATAAATGTCCTTGCAGTCTCAGCTTACAATAATTTCCTGGTGTAGAATTATTTTGTAGCTTAATATTTTTATTGAAGTACTGTTGGTTTACATTGTTGTTAATAGTTTGGAAGTATAGCTTTTGTTGTATATTTTAATAGCAACATCTTTCATTCTCTGAAGTGGATACACTACATACTCAATTCTTGGAAAAGCGACTTGTCAAAATTAGTGGCTCATCTATATTAGCTTATATTTTGCTACAAATATTATTGATATTGGTAATGATTAATTTTAAAATGACAAATATTAGTAACTCCTTAATAAGAATTGGATTTTGATAAACATTTCAGTGAGATTATTTTCCACTTTTCCTGACTTAGACACCAAGAGTTGTTATATGAATGAAAGTCTTTGTCTTTATGCTATTTCTATTCTGAATGACACTTACCAAGCAACTTTATAAATATTTAGGAATGTATTCCCTGAATAAGTAATCAAATTATATGACAATAACTGCATCAGTTGAGATTTCATGATGAAACTGTGGGCAAACACAAACCAAACTGGTTTATAATAAGAAAGAAGCTACATTGAATAACAGGAAAGTCTCAAAAAGATTTAAGTTCAGGTAAAGCTTGTTCCAACCAGTAAATCGATACTTTCCCAAAAACATTTTTTTCCCATACTCATTCTATTTTCCAACATGTTGAATTTACTCTCTGATTTGTCTCAGTGGCCAACAAGTAGCTGTTAGTTTCCAACTTTTGCTAGCAAAATAATTTCAGTAATTTTAGACTGTAGAACTTAACATCATACCACACATGCCCATTGGCTCATCACCTACAAATAAGGACAATTAAATTTGCTTCTTTGTATTAAATTTCTTCAGTTACTTTGCAGAATTTTATTTTGTGTTTTGGGGCATTTTTCTTCTTAGGCTTAGTCATGAGAACAAAAGTTCTCTTAAGCAGATGTATAAGAACAGTGTTGGGCTATTGGTTAAATGTTGGTACAAATGTTTTATTCACATCAACACCACGCTACTAAACCCCCAATAATATTTAATATGTGATTTAGTGTTTAAAAGTCATAGTTTCACATTAATGACATTACATCAAGCAGTTATCCATCATTTTATAGTATTTCCCTTGTTATGAAGAAATACAATTTATATATTTAAATATGTGGCTGTCAATATTATTATGAGTCAAAATACTAAATATTTCACAATATTCATATGTGATATAATCTTTGCAGATAGCAAAGACTGGGATAGGAGACTGGGATTAGAGAGTAGAATTAACTTCCATCTCTAAATTTCCCTGCTATGTTGTTCTTTTTAGGTTTGTAATATTATAAATTTATCTATATCATATGTGAGTGGCACAACATTATAGAAAGATTCTATCATACAGAAATGTATGTTCTGCCTATACATGATTATTGATTAAAATGAATCTTTGAAAAGACCTTTCAAATGTGAATTACTTGATTTTTTTTTCTTTTTTTTTAGAATATATTTTATTGCTATTTAATCTCTCTTTTTTTAAAGATTTATTTATGCATACGAGCTGGGGTACGGGCCAGAGGCATGGGACGGCAAGAAGGTTCACCAGAGACAGAGTGGGGAGCAGAACAGGCAGATCAATGGAAATACACCGCGGAGGGGAGCAGCGGGAGAGGCAGAAGTCTGCCGTACCATGTGGGAATCTCCATGGCTGGGCATCGAGCTCCTGTCCCTGCTGCTGACAGCTCCACAGCACAGCACTTAACAGCTGCGCCACCAGGGAGGCCCCAATTACTTGATTTTCAACATCCAACAAAAAACACTCCAGTTTCCTCCAAATCCAACAACTACAAAAAATCTCATATACATTTTATATGGCAATTGCAAACATATCTTCTTTCAAAACTTGTAGCTAAATGAAGTAATTGCATATTCCTGCATAAATTTTTGTTGAATCAGAACACCAAAAGGGGTTCTAATAATAATAACCAGGGAGTTACAGTAAGCAATAATTTGAGGTCTCAATACAGACTTGTTTCAATAGGAAATAAAAATACTATATTTATATTGAGTTTCATGTATTGTCATTATTGCACATTGAAATTGATATATTAGTTTAATTTAGTTGAGAACAGCTGCTGCTATAATGTTACTGAGTAATTCTCTTACAAAACTTAGTAAAAGGAAACTGATGACTTCAGCTTTGACCACTTTGCTTATGACCAAAAGCATTTGCTTATGACCGGGCCTCCCTGGTGGCACAGCGGTTAAGCGCTGCGCTGTGGAGCTGTCAGCAGCAGTGATGGGAGTTCGATGCCCAGCCAGGGAGATTCCCACATGGTGTGGCTATTTCTCCTGCCTTGCCCGCTGCTCCCCTCAGCAGTCTACTTTTGATGATCTGCCTGTTCTGTTCCCCACTCTGTCTCTGGTGAACCCTCTCGCCGCCCCATGCCTCTGGCCTGTACCCCAGCTTATAAGCATAAATGAATAAATAAATAAATAAATAAAGTTTTTGAAAAAAATAAATAAAAGCAAGCAATCCCTTTTAGGCAATAAATACTGATGCAGAGATTCATTCCATCTAAGCAATTATAGCTAATCTTTGAGTATTTTCCTTCCCCATCAGAACTCAATCTATGATACTATTCGTAACCTCATCACCACATAGCAAAGGGGAAAGAAAAAGAAATTGAAACACGAAATACCTGATTGTTAGAGAAAAGTTCATTTTTAAGTCTAATTTGAGTACATTTTTGATCTTCCACCTTACCTTTTGCATCAGGACAGCAAATGCCATAATTTACAGCTTGAAGGGCCTTCTGAGGAGGTTGAGGTTTCACAAGATCTTGAAGCTCAAAGTGGATGTCAAAGTTCATTATTCCTGGTGCCAAGTGATGGCTGAGGAACCACTGTAAAGGAGATAAAATGGACAAAAACTGTTTACTTAAGGTAAGATGTGGGAGTGATTTTATGTCTTAACACTTCAGGAAGAAGACAAAAAACATCCCTGGGGGTCTGAATTGATTCCCCACTTATAATAGTATAAGAACTAACTTTGCATTGAGAAAATTGAGAACTCGCGAAAGAGATGTTTCCTACCCAGACCTCATCAGATAGGTAATAATTTATTGAACAATTTATTGTGTCCTCAATATTATAAACAGAAATGCATTCTTATGCAGCTTCTCTGTCACTGTAAAAAAGTGCTTAACACCTGAATTCTATGGATTTTGAAGATGTTTGCAGAATAAAAATTTCTATGAGCACATAAAGTATAGAGACTCAATTAGGGAGATGAGAAGACAAGTTGAAAATTAGCAAAGAAGGATAGTGTTGAAGCAGCAATAATGGAACTCAAAGAAAAACAACAACATATTTTCAAAGAGCCTTAATTATAGCCCCAAAGATAGTAATCACAATACCAAAGAAAACACAGGGAGTACATATGTCACAGACTGGAGAAAAGAGATAGTATTGCAAATTAAAAGTGGAAAAACAATTAGCTAATTCATGGACAGATTCTTCCGATTATTACTGAAATGTAAGAAATCTTAGAAGTAGGTAAAAAAAAAAATAACCTGATAATAATGTAAGAAATGATTTAAAAATTTCTCTGAACTGAAGTCTGTAGGTCTTAATTTAAATGGTCTCACTGAATTCCAAGGAGCTCCAAGGAGAAAAGAGAAACAAATCTACATATATAAATAATCATTAAAGAAAACTTCACAGCTTTCCATATGCAAAGAAGAAATTTCTTACTGTTAACAATTTTTTCAGTGTTCAATACTGAATTTCAGTATCGCATATTCAATATTGAGTTGCAATATTGAAAGCTAAACAAACAAGATGTGGTATCATCTAAATATTGTTGCACAAAAAACTGTAATTAAGGACCGTGGAAAACAATATGTAATATCAGTAGTGATAAGTATAATATTAATAAAACTTTCAAGTGTCTATATTTCTTATTTACTTATTTATTTAATTCATGATTTACTATTATTTTACTTCTTTTTTCTCCCCTCAGGTATAGTATCCATAGATTTCCCACCACTACAGTACCCATGGTTCTATATCTTTTAAATCACTAATCTATGTTTAGGAGTCTAGTCCTCTTAAATAATAAAGTTCAGGCCCAAGTATTACTTTTGATGTATTATTTACAAAAGGAAAAACTTAAAGTGTTTTCTTAAATATTCTAATATTTCTGAACCTTCTGTTCAGATTTTCCTGTATGACTAGATTATGCCTACCCCTGCAAACAACACAATATACACAAAACACTCCACCTTGATTTTAAGTTTTTTTTTAAAGATTTTTATTTATTTATACATACAAGCTGGGGTACAGGCCAGAGGCGGGGGCGGCGAGAGGGTTCACCAGAGACAGAGTGGGGGGCAGAACAGGCAGATCAGAAATACACTACTGAGGGCAGCAGTGGGTGAGGCAGGAGAGGTCTGCCGCACCATGTGGGATTCTCCCTGGCTGGGCATCGAACTCGCATCGCGCACTGCTGACAGCTCCACAGCGCAGAGCTCAACCACTGCGCCACCAGGGAGGCCCCGATTTTAAGTTTTGAGTCATGCCTTTTCTTGCTTTGGAGATTTTGTTAGCTGTTTCCACCAAAATGCATAATTTTGTTCACCATCTCCAGTTTTGTTGCCGTTACTTCTCTTGGCACATTGTGTTTTATTATTTATTGTTGGAGTTAGGAAGTCATTGTAATTTTTATTCATAAAATTATTGATCAAAACAGCAAAAGTAGATTTACAGTCATATATGTCAATAACAAAACAAAATGGAAGGAAAGAATCAATGTTTCAGAGATATCTTGAAATGTTTCAAAGGATATACACTAGGCTAAAATATTCGCAGTGAATTTGCACAATGGGGTTGCACAATAGGTTATATTCATTCCTGCATTTTTTTCAATAAGTTCTTCCTTATATTTGCCTTTCTCTTTTCTAACTTGTCAAGATATGGCTTTGTGGTCAAGAATTTTTTTTCCCAATCTTTGTCCAGTATTAGCCTGGTATAACCACCATGCTCAGGTGAAGCCACACATTAAATATTCTTTATTAAAAAACTGTATTTACAGTCCTCTTCTCCCAGTGGAAGAAGATGGGCAATAAGGGACTTTCTTCTCTGTTCATTTATTAGATTCCTATCACTTATCACAGTGGCAGGCTTATTTCAAATGCTTAATGAATACCTGTGAATTAATACATTAAAATTTGTTTGAGTGATCTTCAGAGAAGATTTTACTCTCATCTGTATAGTCATTTTTTTTAAAAGATTTATTTATTTATGCATACAAGCTGGGGTGTAGGCCAGAGGTGTGGGGTGGTGAGAGGATTCACCAGAGGCAGAGTGGGGAGCAGAACAGGCAGACGGACTGAAATACACTGCTGAGGGGAGCAGTGGGTGAGGCAGGAGAGGTCTGCTGCACCATGTGGGAAGCTCTCTGGCTGGGGATCGAACTCGTGCTGCAGTGGCTCTGGATAGCTTCATAATGCTGCGCTTAACCCTTTGCACCACCAGGGAGGCTCTGTGTAGTCATGGTTTTAAAAGTTCCTGCCATGATTTGAATTCATGTGCATAAGGTACATATAGTAATTAAAACCAATTCTTTGAGTCATAAAATTTGGAAATATAACTTCATAGAGTGTTAATTTTTTTTCCATTAGATAAAATTTTATGTCTTCCATCCATCATTTAGGATTTTGTCTGATGTATATGCAAATGCCTAATACTGTAGAGATTTAGTCAACTCTTAACATCATTGGATCAATTTATTATTATTGACCACAAGGAAATTTCTATTTCACTCTAAATATATAATTTTTATTTTAATTATTAATTTTATTTTTTGAGTTCCCCTAACAAAATTCTTTCCTCTCTCGCCTTTGTATCTTATTCTCTTTCCTGTTAATTCCTTGTAGTTGGAAATTGAAAGTGGCATTATTGCAGATGTTATCCAGAGCAATAAATTCTGTTACCAAGAGCTGAAGGTAATTCAATTATTATACATGAGTATTTATAAAGAAGATGCTCAAAGTTTCGATATCCATCTTTTGCTTTGGGAACATGGGCCAAGGCTACTGAAAATGCTGTCAACTGCATAACTGGCTATTAGGAGACAGTCAAGGGTAACACCAAATCCCCACAGATTCTTTTTGTTCCTAATAGTAATAGATATTTGGGATAAGATGGGATGTACTTCTATCTCCCAGGCCTATCTCTTTTCACATTTATTTTCATATGCGATCAGGGACATTCAAAAGTTTTGAAAAGCACTCTCAGTTTGTGGGTCCAATTACTTATGTGGAAACAATGAGTCTCATTTACCGTACTTCCAAAGTCACTAAAATGTTTGCTTTATTGCAATAAAACAAGGGTTGTTGATGGTTGAGAAATGGGAAGTAAAATTAGAACCAAAGGTCATGCTAGGGTCTCTGAGTGAAGGATGAATTATGAAATGCTTGTATTTGTTGAAATTGTTTTAAATGATTGAAATAGCAAGCACACTTTGGCATATATTTAGTCACTTCAGGGTACTGATCTGTCATTAGTATTCAGTACTAATGCTTGTGGGCACATTTGTACATAAAATAATCTTTCTTTTTCTAGTGATGTGAATGCAGTATTGTTTCCACATGCATACATTCCTCTATAGGCTTAATGAATGTATTCATCTGTTGGCAGGTGCATGCAAGTATTGTTAGATTGAATATGTGATTGATTGTTCCTTTTTCAGAAATGCAAATCAAATGTTCTTAAAACAGTTTAAGCTTACCTTCTGAGTACGCTCGGAAGGGAACACATCGTGATTCATCCCCTTTGTAAGGATATTGCAAAATAGGCCTTATTCTTCACCAATGTATAATTCTATTGTTCAAGTACTAGTTTCAGTACTTGTGAGTGTAAAACAGTTTCTATATAACCATGAGGCACAATGTATGTTTGGTAGACAAATCACATAACATTATATTTTTGAGGACCAGAGAATAATTTTTAATTAAATGATTGTTGAATACCTATGTCTGCCAGTACATCATTGTAGAAAAAGCAGTGAACAAAACATATTTAACTTTTCATAGCTTACATTCTAATGGAGATTAAAGATAAGGACTGCTAAAGATCATTTGATAATAATAAGAGATATGGAGAAAAATAAAGTACGTAAAGGAAATGGGTGTTATCAAAAGTGGAGTGTATTTTTTTAATAGTATAATTATATTTATGGATGAAATGACAGAATATCTGGCACATTCTTGAAAATAATCTATGGTCCCATACAGGGAAATAGAAGGGGATACAGATGAAAAAAGATTGACTTTGATTTGGTGATTTTGATACCTGGAATATATGTTCATGGGGGTTCATAAAACTGTCTCCTCTGCTTTTGTATTTGTGTGAAAGTATTCATAATTAGTTAAATATAAATCTTCACGAAGAGATTCTCTGAGACTTTGACATTAAAGAAATGAAAGAGTTGAAAGATTCAGTTGGAGAAACAGCAATGACAGATGTTGAAATGCTTGCATATCTCAAAGAGTCAGGAAATAGTAAGAAATGTGTTGTTACTATGGAATGAGAGAAGTTGAGAATACTAGGAGATGACATCATATAGGGAAACAGGGACCCGGAGGGTATATATAGGTAATGTAAGAATTTTTCTACTAGTGCTTATTGGAGAGTTTCAGCAGAAAAATCGCAACCTGACATATTTTAAAATCATCACATAACTGCATTGTGTAGATTATATCGAAAGTAAATATAAAAGAGACTCGTTGGCTGGTTATCTCAAATTGTAGGCAATGGTGGCCTTAGACCAGTGGAATATCAGTGAAGTTATCAAGAAGTGATTAGACAGTGCATGTTTCCAGATAGCACCATTAGGATTTGTTGAAGGAACAGATGTGGGTTATAACTTATAAAAGAAATAGACTCACGGATGATTCTAAAGTACGGAACTGTGCAATTTTCTATTAGCTAAGTCAAAGAATGTAGGGAGATTAAGTTAGGGGGAAAGATTGTCTGGGTGGTCTCCGGGTAGAAAAGGTGTTCATGTTTGGAGGGTGGAAGGATGAAATTTCAGGGCTCCTCAGAGTTTACAGGTGAGAATTAGGGGTTAGAAGAGTGACAGTCTTATGCTAGGCATGTAGGATTTTCTCTTGAAAAACCATTTTAGAATAGGTTGAGAGGTTTTCATTTTCAAGTAGATGAAATAGTTCTAGTTCACAAATGTTGCAACTAAGCCACAAGAAACTTACAGATTGTGTTAGAGCTTTGCAGTTTCTGGCAGTGCACCTGAGTGGAAGATTATAACATTGTCCATAACGTGAATTTCTCAATCTGCAAAACTCATCTTGTAAATGATAACACTGGTCAACAAATTTTTACGAAAGTCATGTTAATGAAATAAAATTAGTCATTTCCTATCAATTTGTATGTGCTCAAAACGAATATGACAGTCAAATTCTAATTTTGACTCTAGTTTTTGTAATCTGCAATAAATGGATGTTTATATCACAAAATGTGTGCCAATAGTAATAGGCCGACGGTTAATACCTGTAAAAAATCAAATCATAGAATACTTAGATTTCTTTACTTGTCTCTTGTACAGCTGTTCAGGGGAGTGTCCAGCAGTAGTCAGCCAGCATTGTAGTGGACCATTTTCCCTGCTATCTTTGTTCCATTGATGCGATATCTTTTTTTTTTTAAAGATTTATTTATTTATACAAACAAGCTGGGGTACAGGCCAGAGGCGTGGGGCGGCGAGAGGATTCACCAGAGACAGAGCGGTGAGCAAAACAGGCAGATCAGAAATACACTGCTGAGGGGAGCAGCGGGCGAGGCAGGAGAGGTCTGCCGCACCATGTGGGATTCTCCCCAGCTGGGCGTCGAACTCGCATCGTGCGCTGCCAACAGCTCCACAGCGCAGCGCTCAACCGCTGCACCACCAGGGAGGCCCCAGATGATGCGATATCTTCATGAAAATGTTTGCCATGTTCATCACTAATCATACCACAGTTTTCAGGGAAGAAATCCAGATGGGAATGAAGGAAGTGGATCTTTAGAGACATATTGCTGCCAAGTTACTGATACTGAATCAGCATATCTTCTACTAGTTCCTTGTAGTTTTCTGCCCTAACGTTCCCAAGAAAGTTTGTAGACACGAGGCGAAAATCATTCCAAGCTTGTTTTGCATCACCCTGCAGCAAGTTGTTGAACTGATCATCTCAATGCAGACGGAATGTTTGGGTAGACTATTCTTGACTTGTTTTGCTTCGTGATTCCACCAGAAAGAGGAGGAACCAAGCAGAAGTAACAGTCTTTTTTGTGTTTGCTTGGCTTTATCCACACCATGGGGTCTGTAAACGGCCTTGATGATCTTTTGCCATTTAACCACTGTGAAAGCTGTGTTGTACATGTAGCACAACATATATGCGGGGCCCAAGGCTTGTTCACCAACCTTGCATCCGAAGTAAAGATGGTAAGCCTTCTTCACTTGAGAAGTGATACTTTTCTTCTGGTTGGCAATTGTCACTTCCCCACAAATAGAGCAGAAATTGTCCACACCATTAACGTACTTTCAAGGCATTAGAATTCTGTATTGTGCCTAAATGGATAAAATAATAACAGTTCTATGGAACAGTAACTTCAACTGTCTCGCACAAAGTCTGAAATATTTTCTTTTTTTATAAAATATATTTTTTAAAAGATTTATTTATTCATGCGTATAAGCTGGGGTACAGGCCAGAGACGTGGGGCGGCAAGAGGGCTCACCAGAGACAGAGTGGGGAGCAGAACAGGCAGATCGACGGAAATACACTGCTGAGGGGAGCAGTGGATGAGGCAGGAGAGGTCTGCTGCGCCATGTGGGAATCTCCCTGGCAGGGCGTTGAACTCGCGTCACCACTGCTGACAGCTCCACAGTGCAGCACTTAACCACTGCGCCACCAGGGAGGCCCCAAAGTCTGAAATATTTTCAATGCTCAACCTTTCCAAAAGGGCTTTATCTAGTGCACTGCTGATGTCAGCTTACTTCAGCAGCCGCCTGGCAGTAGGATTGCACTGCATCAGAAAATGATGCAATCAACTCTGGATGATGTGTGCATGATGGTATTATGCGATGCAATGCAATGCATTACATCATTCTAGGCTGATTTAGGATGTTGTTACAGTACTACTGGATAAATTTACATGGTGAAACATATAAAATGAATTATATGAAATATTTTCAAAACAAAAGCTAATAAAAAATTTTCAGGGTTATATTCATGTTCCGCACACCAAGATACTACAGATTAGGACCTTTTTAAGTCAGTAATGATCTCACTACAGTGTTATGGAAAATTTATAGAAGTAAGTGCTCAGTTATCACCAGCTTGATAATCATCATTCCTCTTCCTCAATTGTTTCTTTTTTCAATTATTTGTTTTTCTTAATCAGACTTTCCATTTGCAAAAGTTTTATACATATGATATGTTTTAATGCTGACAATATGGGAACATTATGGAAATACAATTTTGCCTACTTTAAAATGTGAAATGTGATGTAAAGAGGTTAACTTGTTCACAGTTAAGACCAGCTAATGTAAAACCTCAGTCTAGATCACCTCTTTTTTTTTTTAAGGATTTCTTTTTCCATACAAGCTGGGGTGCAGGCCAGAGGTGTGGGGCAGTGAGAGGGTTTGCCAGAGACAGAGTGAGGAGCAGAACAGGCAGATTGACCAAAACTGCTGAGGGGAGCAGTGGGCAAGGCAGGAGAGTTCTGCTGCGCCATGTGGGATTCTCCCCAGGCAGGCATTGAACTCCAGCAGTAACCGCTGATAGCCCCACAGTGCTGCACTTAACCTGTTGCGCCACCAGGGAGCCCATAGATCACCTAACTCTTACTTACATTATATCTCTTATTAATATTACTCTGTGTATGTGTCAAAATTATTATGATATATAAATATATTTATATATTTCAGTTTTCTACAGCTGTATTAAAATTTACCCTAAACAAAAGCCATTGCATTGTTTATACATTCTGACCTCATAAATTTATGTCTTTATTTAATGATGAGTGGGAACTTAGAAGTTTTAATTGAGTGGGTGACTGAAACATTTGGAAATGTTCAGTCACGTATCTAGTACAGGGGATGGCTGACTTGAAGACTGGGTTCTCTTGAGTTTGCCAATCAGAATGACTACCCAGCCTCTCTCTGAATAGGTAACTTCTCCCTAGCATAATGACCTCTCTCTGGGTAACTGGACTTCTTAGATGGAGTCTCAGGACTCCAGAAATGAATATTTCTGAGAGCAAAGCCAGTTATTACTTAACCTCAAAAGTCACATTATACTTCCTCTTCTATACTCTGTGAAAATGGTCACAAGAGTCAGGGGGAGGTAACATAGACATTATTTCTCAAAGGATATGATAGGCTATAAATTTGTTTTCTCTAACAGAAAACTAATATTTTATAGCAATTATTATCTCACCACAAAATGGCGGTCATTCTTATCACCAATTTTTGTTAAGGATGCCATAATTGGAAAATTTTTCTAGTCCATTCTTCAGAGTTTCAGAATTACCTATGCTTTCTTTAAAAAATAAGTTAAAGGAAGTGCACAGCAATTTATATTGCTAATTAGGTCCAAGATATTTTATTTATTGTTTATGAAAAATAATATTGGTTAACTTGCATTAAAGTAGAACAGTTATTTAAGCAATATGGTAAGGGCCACCATGGGCTTAATTGTAAAAGATTTATGAAAGTTCTTAGGGAGAACACATGACTTCATCTCATTTTGGAAAAAAAAATCAAACCTGGCTTAACAGAGAGTGAGAGGAAGGTCTTATGATAGAAGGACCAGAATATATCAAGATGAGGTTTTGAATGGAGTGTGGTTATTCTAATCATTTAAACATAGTCCATAATTGTTGGAGTTTGTTACTTGGGATAAATTATTAAATGAGATCTGGATCAAGAAGGACTTCACAGGAGATAACAGGGAAGAGTTTTAACATAGTCTTGTGACTTAAGGAAGATCCCTACAGGGGAATTAATTTAGTAGTAAATTTATGTCCTAAGTGAGGCAAAACCAATTGGAGAGTTTATCAGATTCAAATATTGAGAATAATAGACACCAGAAATAAGGATTATATCTTCAAACAGGATAGCTATTTACATATTTTTAATCCCATTTTTCTCATTTATAATGTTCTGGTCACTTTCATATAGTGTTGCTGTAATCTGGATTAAAATCCAATTCAAAAGCTATTTTTCTTTGCAGCATTTCTTTTTTTTCTAGTTATAAACTTGGCTCAAAGAATACAATTTTTACATTTTTTGGCAGAAACCTATGAAATTAAGTTAATGAGGTGTTTTAATCATGTTTTTCAATTTTCTTTCTGTGCTTAATGATGTTTTGACATCTTAAAAAGCTTGTCCAATTGCCCCTTCAAGGTTAGCCAATACCTAGAGAAGGCAAAGGGTTTAGGCGTCTATGTTTCATATGCAAGCCAACAATCCAGAGACTATAGCCCCGTTGTTTTGCAGAAAGTTGAAGTATAATTGATTAGCAGGGTTAAAAAAATAGAACATTCTTTACTCCAAAGTTTGTGTTTATTTCAAAAATGGAAGAGTTGTGGCTAAACTATAAATTATTAGTTCTCAGTGATTTTAGCATATGGAGATATTAAGTTAATGACAGATCTTTGAACTCATTTTTTTCATTATACATTCACCTATCCAATCAATATTAAGGCTCTGCTAGGCATCAATCACTCTATACCAGAGGTACAGAAGTGAACAAGAGACAGACATCTCATGCCTAATGAGCTTAATTTAAGTGTGGAGGTGGATACAGAAATCTAGTTATAGATAACTAAGAATAAGAAATAAATAATCTAAGAAATATGTGATGAAGTTTTCAATGAAGAATTTAATTATCTGCACTTAGAATTAAAATTTTAGAACTGTATTTTGGAAATATGATGGAGTAGATTACTCAGTTTTTTTTTTTTTTTTTTTAGTGACAGTATTCTAGAACTACTAGAATATTCCAGATAAAATATTAAAATACTCTCCATCATCTAGAGGCACAGTTGAGTTTACAAGAAGTGACTTCATGAGGTGCCAAAGAGTGAACAGGGATTTGTGGCCCAAGGGAATGGAATTCCCTGAGGTAGAAGGCAAAGAAAAATGGCTCTTCCCAGTTTCAATTGGGTTCTCCCTAGTAAACTGTCCATATGAATATTTTCTCATTCAGTTATCTACTTCATTTTCTCTTTCTCTAATGAACACCCCTCATTCCTTTCTAAATGTGATACTCTGAGAATGGACCTCTGATTTTCTTATTGAATAAATTATTTCTCATTATTATTTAGCAGATTTTTCTAATAAACCAAGTTTTCTTCTTTTAATCCTAATCTTATCATGTTCTAAATTATTTAACAGCTCTCTCAACTGAAAAATGAGAGCTGATATCAGTACAGCAAATTCCCTTTACCTAATTCTACTTAATCAATGCAAATAAAGCCACAAAGGAAAAACAGTAAAAGTAACTGATAAGAATAGCAATAATTGGCCACATTAATTAATATTACAATCTGTTTTCATAGTCTAGTCCCTCAATTTAATTCTTTATTTTCTTTAATTATTTTCTTTATAGTCTATCTTTTTAAATATTAAAGGAAATAAAACCAAATATAAAAATTTATTGAAGAACAACTATTAACTTTTGACTCCATGATAACAATATTATTATATGTGTTTGAGGAAAATTATTTAAATAATGAATATGACTAACATCTAGAAATGTTCTTCAGAGAAATGTCTTTGGCACAGGTTTGAATGACCACAAAAAATATTATTGGTGTTGGAGCAAGACTTACAAACTATCAGAGATAGTAAATACATGTTATAGTAATCATAATTGCATTGACTTATTCTCAATCAGCCAAGAGAAAAACTGTAGGTAGCTGAAATGTATCCAAAAGACAGCTGCTTAGACATGTCAGGAAACTAATTAAAAAGTTCCAAGATGAGTAGGAAGCTGAGAGGCCAAGCTGAACATGTGAAAACCATGCTGAGTTTGAGATGGCATGAATCAGTACCAGTTTATTCTCCAGTAAGAAACAGCTCCCTTTATTACAAGGGCCATGACAGCTCACAAGGGGGCACTGGCTACAGAACAGCTGAAGCCTTCCTTCAATGGAAGTTTCCCTGATGGACACGCAGTGGTGAGATTTTGTGGTAAACATACCATACATCATCATCATGACAGACAAACTCTGTGGAACTATCTAGTGACAGATTGCTTGTTAATGAATAGCTTGTTAATAAGTAGGACAACTGAGACTTGAATGCAGATAGTGAGTCAAAGGTCAAATCTGTCAATCTGTTTATCTTGAAATGTTTGTCCTTCATAGAGTTACTTCAGGTCTTCCTTAAATAGAGGGGGAAGTATATATATTTCATATCTGAAGCAGATATTGATAGGGAAGTTTCTTTTCAACCAATGCTGGCATAAGGAAGTACTATATAAAATATAAAATGCCCTGACATTTGTATTATCAACCAATGTATATGCTAGCTACATAAGCAAAAAATGCTTTAAAATATATCTTCTTTAGCCTATCATCATTATAATTACAACGGATAATTTTACTAAGTGGTCTGAGACTTGATGGTATTCCCAGCCAGGAGGTGAATAATGGAAGTAGGATTTTTGATGAACTTTAATTGGTTGTTAAGTTTGAAGAGTTATTTGAACTGAAGTTAAATAAGCAATTCAAACATTTAACTGCAAAATGACCATCAAACTCCACAAGGTCACTGAATGAATTTACTCAAAAACTTGGGTTATTGCTTTTGCATATAAATATACAATACTATGTAAAGGGATTTCCTGTGGCCTTCACAAATTTGAAGGTGTCTAGCTACATGAACACATTAACACTTGCTTGCCTCTATTAGAAAATCAGGCTTTGTTCCGTAACTGATTTGGCTAGACTGAAGATACACACACACACACACACACACACACACACACATTTGGGAATGAAGTGCATTAAGAAAGAAACGACAAGTAGAAAGCTCTAGAAAGGAGTCAGTAACTGGTAAGACAATGATCAGTATAAAGATAAACTTCCACATGATGACAGAGACTGTGTGGTATTCCTTTAAACCCAATTACTTTCTTCTGCTATATGTATATATATTCATTTGCAACTACATATTATATATATATATTATATATACATTATGTGTACAGTAAGTCCTCATCTCAGTAGATTCTTGAAAACTGCAACTTTAAGCAAAAGGACCTATAATGAAAGCATTTTTAAAACAGATGAGGGAAGAGGACAAGGGTCTATGGGAACGGTTCACAGGTTGTGCTAAAGGGATGGGAGAACTACGGAGACCACACCTAAGTGTAGTAACCGATTACTGTACAAAAATAAACAACATTATAAGAAAATAAATAAATTTAGAGAATAAAAAGAGGCATGAGAAAGTCTCTCTGCTTGGAAAAAAAAACGATAAAATTTGTAAACAACTCTTACTAGTCAATCGGATGATGATATATTTATTTTAAATAGCAATGCATAAGGAATTTTAACTTAGACTTCCTCATTTTTTCCCAACAAATATTAATAAAGATCTAGAAATGAAGCTCTTTTTTAACAAAATGTGTGTGCCTGCTTACATATAGACAATATACATAGTACTGAGAGGGAAATGACTCTCAAAAGAGTTAAATTACTAGTGTAGGGCAGATCTATGAACTGAATCTATCTGTGATAGGCTCTAAAATCTGTCCTTAATTTCCACTACACTATTACATCTCTAAATAAATAATCACATCATAGCATCCTGTTATCATTAACTGTGGCTAATTTTCTTCCACTTATGATCATTAATATAAACAAAAGTTTTATAAAGTTATCATGGCTAATTTTGTGTTAAATGTCTACGCTAAGGGTTGCCCACATAACTGGTAAACATTATTTCTAGGTGTGTCTGTCAGGGTATTTCTGAGAGAGAATATTAGCCTTTGAATTGGTAGGCTTGTGTGAAGAACGTGATCCCAGCCACGGTGGAGGACATCACCCAGTCCTTGAGGGTCAGAGAAGAACAAAAAAGGTTGAATTTGATGTTTGATCCAGGACATCCATCTTCTCCTGCCCTCAGACATTGGTTTTCCTGGATATTGGATCTTTGGACTGAAGCCCAAACATATAGTATCTTTCCTCCATCTTAGGTTTTGGACTGGAACTGGGGTTTATTCACACTGTCTCCCCTTGTTCTTAGGACTCCAGATTTGAAATCTAACTCTATTCCTTGCTTTCCTTGGGGTTCCCACTTGCAGAAAGCACATCATGGGACTTATCAGTCTTAGTGTGAGCCAACCCCTCAAATAAGTCTTTTGATACATATTTCCCTATAGCCTATGGACCCTGTTTTATGGGGCCTAATACAGACATGGATAGACAGTCTATTTTACATGCAAGAAAGCTGATACTACAAGAGTTTAAGTAACTTGGCTAATGTTTTATAGCTATAAAGGCAGAACTAAGCCAGGATCAGCTGTTCCATTGACTGTGTTTTGCCTCTCTGAGAACATGAACTCAGAGAACTCAAGATTTGAAGCATTCTCTCTAAGTTTTCAAAGAAATTAAAAAGGATAGCATCTTTACAAAGTAGAGTATAATTATATGTTTTCCTTTAAACAAATCCACAGTGAAAACCGTATCTGTGAATTTATCTGAAAGTTCTATTCTTTTGAAAGCAAATTTCTATTAACCTTGCCAGAATGAATTAAAAACAAAGACTAACTCAGGAAGTGGAAGCTCATTAACACTTGGCTTAGGAAGTCTTGAGCAGTCACAGGAAAACTAGAGTCTACAATATTTCAGCTATTATTCACACTCTGCAACATCCTGCCAAGACTGAGGTAGTTCAAGGGTCATCAGGAGGAGAATACTCATCACTGGAGAGCCTTTTGAATAAAAAGATTTCACCTCCCAAATGGTGACACAATTGATAATCAATAGAGACAGGGAGTGAAAGCATAATCACAAAAGGAGCCACTTAATATGAGCGATTGCTCTTTTTATCTCCAAGAAAACAATAAAATAGAAGGAACCTATATCTACATCAGCAATTTCAATTAGGGAAGTGTTAACAATTGGGAAAAAAGCTCCCTACACATAAATTACTGTTTAAAAATCTTTCAATAGAAGACTTGACCTGTTTTAGTGTATTTTTCTTCACATCATTATTTAGGTTTAATTCTTGAATAATGATGTGAATGTCAAGGTCCTAAGGTTATTAGGTTGACCAGGAATGTCTGAAACTCTGTGTGCAAAAAGAATTTGTTTAGTGGTGACTTTTGTTCCTTAAAGAAGCATCAAAAACTAGATAGAATGGAGACACAGGTAGGTCTTTTTAATCCTCCTTCTTAATCCTTTTCTGAAGAGGGCAGACATTGGAGCCACTGTTTACAACCATTATTCCAGCTCATTATTCAGCATATTAAAGTAGCAAACAAGGGGCAGACAGAGGGGGAGGTGGAGGGAGCAGAGGAGGGACAAGAACAAAGACAGGAGGAGCTCAAGGGTTTAAGGTGGTGGCCTTCAGGTTCTTTGGTGGTGGGCGTACTATGGCAACAATGCCTGAAAAGGGGTGGGGTTCCTTCACTTCTCTGATGGAAACAAGATGTAAACCGATAATAATTTATTTAATTTTTTTTTTTTTTTAAGAAGGGAAAAGAACAGCAAACAGCAACCCAGGATATAGGTATGCCTATAGTCTTCATGTTAAGGGCAGCAAGAGTTTGTTCAAGTAAACCATCCTTGAAACTATTTCAGAGTGTTTCATTATGATTTTATGTTTACATTTTCACCTTTAACATAAAAACAGAGCAAAGCTGTATTTTTGTTTTTGAATAAGAAAACTCAACCCCCAAATATCATTAATTCTACTTCTAGAAATTTATAAACTTGTTTATAGACATAAAAATAGGCAATAAAAATAGCAACAGACTTTTTCCCCCTGAAATAAGACAGGTTGATTTTCTTGTACGTAAGTGATATTTTGTTTGTTTTTTTGCAAAATGAGAGGTTATTTATATATGCATTTCTGTTATGTGAATGGAATTTTCTTAGTAATGCATTTGTTTCACTTTTTAAATGAAACACTATATTTTTATGATCTATCTATTGCATTTTGCATACATTTAATCTGCTGCTTATAACTCATATGTAATATTCCATGGTGTGCATATACCACATTGTGCCCACCTCCTCTGCCAATCATGGCCAACCATAGTGCCAAAAATGCCTTTCTATGAGGTATAATCTTGCAGCAATATCCCGGTATATGTCTTTATTCAGCTAAGATACCTCAAAACATAATGTATGACACATGAGTGTGCCAGAATGTTCTCTAGAATGACTCAACCAATCTACATTCATACTACTTGAATATATCTGGAATCCACACCATTATTTCTATCCCTCTAATTATTACTTTTACTTAGTCCCTGAATTACAAAAGCAATGACCTCTATCTTGGTTTTCCAGTATCCTCTTTCTTATCTTTTTTAATTAATTCCCATATCAGTGCCAGAGGGATTAGTCCCAATGTCATATCTGATTGTGATAACTTATTTTGCTTACTCTCTTTCTGTGAGTCTTCTTTACCTTCAGAACAGATTCAAAATCTTTATGTAATTTGTTTCAAACTTTCTCTCTTCCTTGTTTATGTCTTATCACCCACAGCCTCTTTTAAACACAGACACACTGTAAAAACCCAAAGGCTAGTTATGAGACCATTTCCACTTTGGTGGCTAATTCAAGTCAAATTAATTAGAAATGAACACTTTGCACCATTAAGGATCAAGGTGATGGATGACACGCTTGAAAATCAAGAAACAAAGTTCAGCACTATAAGCAAAGTGATTCTAAACCCCCTGTATTCATAGTTCAGTAAATATTTATTTAGTGATACTACAAGCTAGACCCTATACTAATCATAAATATGTAATGGAGAAATACTTGGAGATGATCTCTTCTCACAGCATTTACATTTTATTTAGGAAACTGACAATAAACAAGTAAAAAAAAATTAAAAATACTGTGCAAGGCCATCTATCTCTTTTATGTGTTTTTTTTTGTGATTACATTTTATATATGAGGTGACCTCTTCCTAGAATTGTTATTACTCCTTTTTGCTCTCTAGTCCTATTGCAAATTGCATGTTTTCTCCTACTCTACTAAAAAAGTTTTTCTTTTCTCCACTGTAAGTTTCCTAAATAAGAGACCATAAAAGGGATCATTCTTTTCATTTATACTCAAAGTCTAGTTTATAATTATTGATAGTTCATAAAATTACATATTAAGAAATAATTGTATAATTTATTATCTATGTGTACTTAGCATTCTACTAGGTATTAGAGTGAATCTATCCAAAAATGATAAGTTTTTTTTCTTTAGAAACTTTATAATCTACTTGCAGAAAAAAGCTAAAGCCCATGATTTAATACAAAGAAGAAATACTATGTATAATAGTATGGGAATATATCATAGATAATCTGGAAAGTTGTGGGTTTTAAAAGGCTGACTAAAATGTAGGTAGCTGGGAAATACATGGAGCACATTTCCAGAATAAGAATGTCTAGAGTTCACCAAATGTGGCATTTAGGAAACAATGAGCTCAATTTAATAAACCTGTACTGAGTGCACATATTGTTGTAGACTTGGAGTAAGTGAATACAGTAATAAACCCAAAGGCTAGTTATGAGACCATTTCAAATTTGGTGGATAATTCAAGTTAAATTAGGTAGAAATGAATACTTTGCACCATTAAGGATCAAGGTGGTGGGTGATACCCTTGAAAATCAAGAAAAAAAGTTCAGTACTGTTTTTGTAGGCGATAGATTTGAAACTGAGATATTTGATCTGGTAAAAGCTATGAAAGAAAACAGGAACTTGATCACAGTTGAATATTATCTAAGTACAATTAATTTGAGAGATACCACCTCGCACTTGTTAGAATGACTATAATCAAAAAGAGAAGAGGTTACAAGTGTGGTAGGAATGTGGAAAAGGGGACTCGTTATGCAATCTTCATAGAAATGTAAATTAGTAGAACCATAATGAAAATAGTATAAAGGCTCACCAACAAATTAAGGACAGAATTACCACATGGTCTAGCAATTCTGCCTCTAAATATACGTCTGAGAAATTAATTCACTAACTCATAAAGTTCTCTCTTCACCCCTATGTTCACTGCACCATTATTCATAAAAGCCAATACATGACAACAACTTAAATGTCTATTGATAGAGAAATGACTAAAGAAAATGGGATATGTATGTGCATTTTCAGCCTTAAAAGAAGGAAGTTCTGCCATTTTAGACAACATGGATTAAAATTAAGGACAATGTGCTAAGTGAAATAAGTCAGAAAATGGCAAATACTTTATAATCTCATTTGGAATGGAATCTAGAAAAATTGAACAAATGAAATAGGGGTTAGATTTATGGGTTTGGGGAAATAGATGAAGATGGCGAAAGGGTACAAACTTCCAGCTTTAACATAAATAAATTCCAGGGATGAAATATGCAGTATGACAGGAATTCTGTCACCATTGTAGACTAGTAAAGTCATTGTTTCGCTTCTTCCTAAAGGTAAACAAAACAGCACATATATTTGAATAACAGTTCCTGAAATTGGAGGACTGAAAGATCAACACTTTAAAGAGGGACAGAAAATGTCAGTGAGGGTAGGCAAAATCATGACATAATTTCACCTGGAACACTAATGGGCACCATGGTTCTAGAGAGTCAGTGATGTATGTTTAAAAGTTATTAAGAGAGTAAATTTTCAAACTTCTCATACATTCACAAAGTTTTAAGTATATAAGCTGACAGATGCATTAGCTAACCTTATTGTAGAAATAATTTTGAAATACATCTACTGAGTGGTTATATTGTACATTAACTTATATAACTTTCATGTCCATTACATCTCATTAAAGCTAGCAAAATAAGTCTGATCCTCTGTTTTAAGCTTTATCACATCATTTTGTCCCTCACTCTCTAACCTGCTCTCCACTAAATATTATATATTTTTAAGTTCCCTTTGGCCATGATTGTTTTACTTGTCATAATGATCTATCTACCAGATTTATCACCATTATTTAAAAATGTCTTATTAATCTCATGCTTAGAAATCATGTACGAGGAAATTAATACTTAGACTGTGCCTTAAATTTGTTAGGATGTTTAGTTAATGCATCATCTAGAACCACACTATAGAATACTCCATTTCACTGATGCGTGTGTGCACTGGTTCCTGACTCAAGACATGGAAAGAGCTAATTTGCAAAGGGTCCAGTAAACTTTTAATAATAACTTTTAATAATATTTTAATAACTTTTAATAATTGACTTTGCAGGAACATTGATGGCAAAAATGTTGCTACTCTTAGGCCACTTCTAGAGTTATATTGTAGAATGGAAGAGTGTCATTTAAAATTATGAATTCCTACTGACTTTTCCAATTTTATACATAATATTGACCCCATATTTATAAGGTTTTCATCTTGTTTTATATAATGTTAATCTCTAACTATATGTATCATCTAAGTAATACAAGTTGAAAACACTATCAAAGTAATTATGAAAAAGAGCAAAAAGAACTGGTGTCTACATTTAGTAACTTATTGGATGTTAAGGAGAAGGAGACTGATGAAACTATGGAAATATTACTGTGGACAAAATGAAGTGATGAAGGTAGGCTTGGAATGTGAAAAAAAAAATGGGAACATAATGGATATTACAGGTGCAAAGTGGCACAAACAAGAGATACTTAGGGAGCTCATAGATATGGAAAGGCAGAAGAGAAGTGGCCAGTAGAGTGAATATGATGTGAGATTCTGGGAATGTAGGGGTGAAAACCTAAGAAATGTGGATATAATGAGTTCTAAAGAAAAGTATAGAAGTAATTGGTTTTCTAGCATAGGGTAGACAAATTTTCCACATAATGTCATAGGTACGGAGGTAGAGAAATAGGAAACAAAGGCAGAGATAAAGCACTTTTCTCTTTGAAGAATTTGATAAATTTTTATAGTAATTTGGGGAAACTGGAAAAAGCCCTTTGCTTGCTAAGTTTTAAAATAGCAAATGAAAATTTTGTTGCTAAGGGAGAGGGGCTGGCTTAACATTGAATGAAGGTATTTTTAAAAAATGTCAAGTGTAGATGGATTTAATGTTTCATCAACAGTAATTTTGTGGTCCAGACAGTAATGGAATAAAGTAAAAGACGAGCAGATCTAGAAGTGGAATGAGAACATGTACCATTGGAGCCTAAGTGATTATGAATGTTAGCTCTTTCTTCAACTGCCTGACCATGTGAAGTTGCAATCCAATAAATGGGACTTTGATTACCTTAATGTATTAATAATAACTTCACTGTGTCAAGAGATTTTTAATCAGATTCTCGCACAGCTTAAGGTATTAAGAGATAAGCCAGGCACATCACACAAGGAGTGATTCAGATCCCTGAAGGACCTGTTTTGTAAATGTTTGTGATTGTGCTAATTACATTGGAATTGCATTGGGTTTTGATATTAATTTTAATGGACACAGAGGCTAATCCCCAAAGGAACTCTGAGTTTTATTTCAGCTCTCTGATACTAAGAAAGAGTTGAACAGATTAGAGCCATTAATTCACTTTCTAAACTTGTTTCATGGAATTGGTTAACTATTGGAGGAATTTGAACAAGATTTATACCTGCCACTGATACAGCTAAAACAAACGATAAAATAGCTTAATCTACATTTCAGATTTGTCAGGAAAACAGCTTTCTATATCTCTTAATTTCTTTTTTTTTTTTGAAATGTTGCTGGGCACATAGTAGGTTTTCATTGATATTTGTATTATGAAGAAATACCCACGAAGCCAATTTTTTTTCTAGTTTTCTAGAACACATTTACTCTATAGTTTCCAGTTTCTCATTTCTATTTGTTTGCAGTGTGGTTTATAAATAATCCAGGAGCAATTAAGGTGTACAGTTTCCTGGCAGTGGCAGTGACATTTTATATTAATTTGTACATTCTGTGATAGTTAAATTACTAACAGTATTTTTCTCTGCAAAAAAAAGTATGACCTCTTCGTGGAACTTTTCTTTCATGTTGTCATATATTAAGGGAAGCTAAGACAGGAAATAATTAATTTCCTATCTTTATCTTTCACAAAGCAATTCTGTCTCAGCCAAATTAGCAAATTTTAAGTAACTTTTCCTATAATTTAAGTGCAGTAGTCTTGCTTATGCTTGCTTTTAGATGACTTGTACTGAGAAAAATCATCTAGAAATACATATCACCTTGAGGTGGCAGTGGGGTGACCTTGTTTATCCATTTTCTACAGAATTTCTTGTATGCAGGACTAAACTTCAATACTTATAGGAGAAAAACAAGTATATTAAGAAGCTTTCCATAATCTAACAATTTATGTTTTGAATAAAGTGACTGCTTTGGTCTTACAGTATTACCAAGCCAAATAGTATTTAGATGGAAAATGTGTCCTGTTTAAATATTTCTTATTTATCTGATGTTTATAAAGTAGCTAGCAGATAATTCTAATAATTTCTGTAGGCCTTTATTTTTATTTTTTATTTTTTAAAGATTTATTTGTGCATACAAGCTGTGGTGTAGGCCAGAGGTATAGGGGTGGTGAGAAGATTCACCAGAGACAGAGTGGGGAGCAGAACAGGTGGATCTACTGAAATCCATTGCTGAGGGGAGCAGTGGGCAAGACAGGAGAGGTCTGCTGCACCATGTGTTTAGCTCCCTGGCCGGGGATCAAACTCGGGCTCTAGTCGTGATAGTACTGAGACTTAATCCCTAGGCCACCAGGGAGGCCCCAATTCACCCCCTTTTCAATATATAGAAGAAATAACTAACCATTCAATAGGTAGTTAATGTAGCACAATCTCAATATGGGGTTGTTTCCACATAGTGTCCTAAAGAGATGGTTCCTCTTCCTGTGTTTTCAGAGTTTCCTGACTGGCTGTATCTTTATATTAATTTTTATTTATACAAATAAGATTTATCAATTCTTATATGCCTGTGTAACTACTGTCACATATGTCAAGTTGTGCTGTCATTTGTTAATAGTCACTTTGGAATTTCATGATGTGTATAAACTGTGGCAGATTGACCTAAAAAATAAAATGGAAATGTCTTTAGAGATTTCACAACTGTCAAATATTGCAGCTCTATTGGGGCATGTTTTGTTTGTTGGTATTTAATCTCTTAGTTCCAAATGTCATATTCCCTGGATATTACTACTACTTAAATATATAAACTTTGAGAACCTGCTTTAAAACCACCACAAAATGGAATGTGTATATTTTAAAACTAAGTTTTGAAACTGAGTTTCCAATGACTGCCATGTTTCTGTACAAGTGTAATTGCTAAATTTTTATTATCCACTCTAGACACATATCACACTTTAGTCTAACGTTAGGTTCAAATGTGTGAGGACAAGATATAAAACAAACAAACAAAAAAAAAAGACACAACTCCCTCACAAATATATTTCCAAAGGCACTGGGTAACTTTGGGGTAGTGTGAGTTAGAAAAGATAAGCTTGATTCAGCAACAAAATAATGACATCACCCAATAAAAAAGAGAAAAAAAGGAAGTGTATTGAAAATAATCAATTCCTATTGTCTCTTTCTATGACTTTGAAGAATGTTGTTTGATGGGGTATCATCTAGATGTTATTAGTGGACATCTGCTAATTATCTTTTTCCTCTCAAAGCAAAAGTGAGGTCACCCTCTTCTTTCCTGCTATGTGAAATCTCCCCATTCTCTCCCCTTCATGACACAGGTATCTTAGGACAGAATATATATCGTGGTTCCCCCCATTTTGCTATACAATCTACAGTCATGTAAATTCTCCGTTTGCATGCCATTGAATTTTGGTCTTTTCTCCTATTCTTCAGAAGTGACATGAAAATACATTGTCAGGCAAGTAAAAATATATCACCAGGACACCTTCCCTAAAATAAATGGTGGTCTTAAAAGAAGACCATCAAAGAGGAAAAAATGACAAAGTGTTACGGACTGAGTGTGGAAGTGCTAATTCCCATTGTGATGGTGTGTGGACGTGGGGCTTTGTGGAGATAATTAAGCTCAGATGACATCATGAGAGTGGGACCCCCTTGTGGGAATGGTGCCTTTGGAAGAGGAAGAAGAAACAAGACATCTCTCTCTGTTCATTAGCAGGTACCAAGGAAAGGCGACTGAATATAGACCAGGAGCGTGGTTATCTACAAGCCAGAAAGAGGGCTCTAACCAGAACCCTAACCTGCCTTCACCTTGATCTTAGACTTTCCAGCCTCCAGAACTGTGGAAAATAACTTTCTGTTCTTTCAGCTACTCAATGGTATTTTGTTAATCCACCCAGGCAGATTAAGACAGTCAGAAACTCAGATCTACAAAAAGAATGGAAGAATGTCAGAGAAGGGAATGATGATGGTGAGTAAAATCTTTTCTTTTTATTATTAATGGCCACATAACCTAGCAGAACAATAGTTGTAACAAGATATTGGGTGATTATAGATTTTATAGGTGAAATGAATAACAGGAATATTATAAGGGATGGAAGGGAATATTAGGGAATATTCTAAGAAAACTGTTCTACCCTGAAGTGAAGCAGAATATGATTATTTGAAAGTGAAATGGATTAGTTAAAAATGTATATTGCAAATTCTAGAACAAACACAAAATATTATTAAAGAATTAGTAAATATTTTGAGATAAGAAGGAAGTAGAATCATGTAAAATCATGATCTGAAAACCCAAGAAGGCAGAAAAAGAGGTTACTTAGAAAAAACAAAGAACTAGTCAATGAGTAGATAATAGTTACAAACAAAATGGACAGTAAGACACAGATGTCCTAAAATAGATGATTGGATCAAGAAGATGTGGTACCTAAACACAATGGAATACTATTCAGCATTCAAAGAAGATAAAGACATGCAATTTGCAGCAACATAGATGGAATTAGAGGGGATCATACTCAGCGAAATAAGCCAGAAAGAAGGAGAAAAATATCAAATGGTATCACTTATAACAGGACTGTAGGGAAACCGAATAGGAGAGAGACACTCTGTGTGTGTGTGGAGGGGGGATAAGGGCACAAAATGGAGTAGAAAAGAAAACAAGGGACCACGGAGATGGGTCATGGGTGAATTGGTGGTGGGTTACCCAAGGGGAATACAAAATGTAAAAGATATAAATAACAACAAAAATTATATATTAAAAAAAAAAAGACAGTTATGTCAACGACCACTTAACTGTGAATGGTCTGACAATACCAATAAAAAACAGAGCCACAGTGGTGGCAGCAAATCTCTTGAAAAATTTTCAGGGAACCTTTTTTTTTTTTTTTTTTTTGCTTCCAGAGGCCCAGCAGTTCAATGAATGCTTGGTTCTTAACCATTTTCCGAGTCTTACTCTCTGGTCTTTTCAAAAAATAATTTTGTGAATCCTTCAGTGGTATAATTCCAATATTTTCCTCTTTTACTTAAGTTACCTAAGGTCTGTCCCTGTATCCTCCATCTCAATTCCTTTCAAAATAGGGTTTGTAATTATCCTGGTCTGAGAAAGACAAGGTGACATTTGTGACACCTATGTGATAATATTCCCATAAATAAAATTCTGAATTTAGTAATACACGTTAAGACATGCTTTATTGCAAACATGGTTCTGAAATGAACTATCATATGTGGGGATCAAATTAACTTTAAGGTGGAGGACAACGGTGTTTGAGTGGTGGATGTGGTGTGGTAACAACACCTGAAGGGGGAGATCTTACACCTTTAAAGCACAATCAAAATTGTAAATCAAGATTACCCCAATAGAAAATTAACTGGAGCATAAATAATTACTTGTTCAACAAATTTGATCTTTCAGTGATACCTGCCAATTTTTTCCTCTTTGTGATTACAGTATCACTCTCTTTTGATGGTGGAAGGCATTGCTGCCAGTGTGAAAATTAGATGGAAAACAAATCTTTAAGAGTTAAGTTAAACACCTATAAAAATAATAGTAGCAAATTGACAGACATTTATTGTTGGAACCCATTCATTAATCACTCAGCAAAATATTTCAGCAAAACAACTCAAAAACTCAGCATGCAACAAAATCATGCAATAAATGCATTAAAATGCAAAGTTAAAACAAATAAAACCTGATACTTCACAAGAAGACATTTGAGAGGAGATCTTAGTAAATTGTTGGGAAGAAACAGTAAATTGATGTTAAATGAGACTTGTTCATTTTAATCACACATATGATGCTGTCTGTGGTTTTGACAAAGCTTGAATATTAATAGATTGAATGTTTATAGCTAAACAAAATGAAACCTTAGAATAATTATAATTTGATAGGTTTTCAGATTGTTGAAACTAGTGGCCATTTGAAGTGAGGTAACACATCCTTTTTTCTCATTAAGATCTTGTTGACCTGTGTTAACAGCGCAGTACAAAGCAGGCAGTTTGAATCAATTTGACTGATTATTGTTGTTACAAAAGTAAGGATATAATTTTATAGTTGCTTTCATTCCCAAATTATAATCAAAGGAAAGGTCCACTTTAAAGATTATGGGACAGCAGCTTTGTTCTCTGATTAAAATTGTAGATTTACAAGTTTATAGATTTTAAATGAAGCTATTTACATTCAAACAGATATTTTTCTGAATCAAATTAACATTGGTGCAAACAGGAATGGTTAGTCTAGCATGGTTATTTGAGGATGTTAAGAAAATTGTTAATGCTTCTTTTTAATATTGTGTTAAAAGGATAATTATCAGATTGCAGGAAACAATAAAAAAATTGCTCCTTCCTGGAGACTGTGAGTTTTTGAGGGCTGCTCTTTTTATGATAATTTACTTTAATATTGGTGGACTATGTGCTAATAGTTGAATGATCTTGACATATTTATGAAACTTATACATACTTTAATTGTAATAGTATATTTGATTATTTTGTGTAACTGTTGCTTGAAGAGAGAGTTTTAAAAATATGTTTTCTATCTTTATAGAGAAATAGAAAAGGGTGCTTCTTTATTTTCAGGGACTGAATCATGTGGCTGCTTATCATTTAATCACTATAATCTTTGTTTATAATTATAACCCAGAAAGCACGATAAATACATTTCCAGGCTCCAAAGCTTTTGAGAAAAAGAAAGAGAATATGTAGAGTATAATTCAACTCTTGCCAGCCTTTATTTCATTTCTTAAGACTCCTGAATTAATTAGAGAGTTGGAAGAGTTTGAACCCTATTACTTCCCTTTCCAGATTACAAATTGTCTGGATATTTAATAAGATATTGTGTTTTACAATTCCAATTGTTATTGTGATTTCTTCTTACAATAATAGGATATAACATATACAAATACAAAATCAGAAATTTTTATTTTGATATAGCCTCCTATTTTCCATTTTATCTTTTTTCCTGAATTTCTTTTATTGAGGTAACACTGATTTGTAATACTGTATATAATTCAGGGGTATAGGGTCATGCCTTTTCAGATGTTTGCTACCACACCACACCCACCACTAAAGCCCCCATAGTACACCTCATAGTCCACTGTGTTACTCCCCCATTTTTCCTTCCCATCTCAATTCTCTCCTGGTACCCTCAATTCTATAGTCAGATTCTTAGCGTTTGTTATTGGTTTGGTTTTCTCTTTGTTTTGTTTCTCTGTATTCCACATAAATGACACTATCCCAATATTTTTCTTTCTAACTTATTCCCTTAGCATTATCTCCTCCAGTTCCATCTGTACGGCTGCAAATGGTGAGAGTTCAACTATTTTTCATAGCTGAGTAGCTTCTGCTCCATATATAATATACTTGCCATCTAAACATACTTCCATATCATTTACTTACTCATTTCGTATTGTATCTTAACATTTACTTGTGACTTTCATTTTCTATATTTCTTTATTTCATATTTTGGTTTTGCAACATTCTGGAATCAAGCCACCTTAATGCATGTAACAATTCATTCTATATTTAAGCTGAGGTTTGTTTTTCCTGAATAAATTTAACACCAACTGACAAGTGTTATAAAATTCTCTCTCTAATTAGCTTTTTGGAAGGAGTTACCTTTTTCAGAGAAAACCCTTCTTTCATTTCATTTTTCGTTGGAGATACTGTGTTCCTATGTTGATCTTTCCTTTAATCATGGAGATTTTTTGACGAGAAGACAAAGTAAATTTTCAAAATATTACCCCACTGAAATCAATCTTGTTCTTTTTCTCCAAAGTGGAATAATAACCCAAAAGTCTCCCAATTGCCAAACCCAACAGAAAACTTAATTTTTTTTGACTTTTGAAACTTTTCAGTACATGAATATTTTTAAAGTTTTTTCATGGCTTGTTTAGATGATTACACTGTCACTTGGTACTATTTCCTGTCTGACTTGTGTTTTTTATTCTCTTTGTGAAACGTTCTTTAATAATGGCATTATTTAGTTTCTACCCCAACCTCCCTACACTCTACAAATTATCCCTGGGGATGTCACTTAGGTATTTTGGCTTAGATCCCAAATGAAATTGAAGACATGCACATTTGCAAAAACAACTCCAATGTCTTTCCTGAGCTTCGGAATGATAGTCATCCTTTTTCCCTGATCATCTTCCTCTAAATATTTAAAGGAATGTTTAATATACATCTAGCTGTTTAATATACATCTTACATTCAGTAGCCTATGGTCACATGCTACAAGTTAACTCTCCCCATCTCTATGTTTCTTCCTTTAGGTTTTCATTATTTTTTCCTAAAATCTTCCATTCTGTCCATCTTTAGTTCTGTCCCCACATTCTTATTTAAAATTTCTAGTAACTCAGTCTTTCTAAAAAAAAAAAATAATGATCATGTGAACCCTGTTCCTATTTTTTTTTTCAGGATAGTAAGAAAAAAATATCTTATAGGACAGCATAAAGTTTTCATAACCTCCTTGCTTATGTCATATTTGGGAAACAGATTAGTGGACCTTGGCAGTTTTCCACTTCCCAATTCAGAGATTAATTTGTAATATTTAAGTCTTATGACTATGAAGTAACTTTTAGGGTTCAGCCTTACTGGATGGAGGGTTCTGTCACTTATATTATTTAATCATATTTTGTAGGATGCACAGATCCCACTTGGCTGCTCAGGCGATAGGGAGTAGTAATGAAACATATTTGTCATAGTTTTACTTTTCATTTCAAATCTTCAAGTAGCTTTTTAGACCAATGGTCTAAACTATAATGACTCAATTTTGGAAAGCTTTTATACTAATTTAAATTGGAATTGAAGTGCTTTGCAATTTCTAAATGAAAATGAATGGTTAGACCACTTCATATAAAATAACTTGAACTATTACTTTTGGAAAAAATCTAGCAATATTCTTTCATAGTCATAGTTATACAATTATATTTATCTTTGTTACCTTGTTTTGAATAGAGTTATTTCAAATATCGCAATAATTCATTTGAATATCAAGCATTATAATTTAATAAAAGTCTAACTTATCCAGAGGAGACAGAGAGAGGGCCAATTGGCACAAAAATGCTCAACTTCACTTATTATTAGAAAATACAAGTCAAAACCACACTTACATAATGGCCTATATCAAAAAGACTTGGAAAAACAATTGATGGTGAGAAAAGGGAAATCTTATGCAGTGCTGATAGGAATATAAATTGGTATAGCCTCTATGGAACCTAGTATAGACTTTTCCTGAAAACTGAAAATGGAAATACCATAAGATCCAGCAATTCTATTCCTAGGTATTTATCTGAGGAATATGAAAACATTAAGTGGAAAAGATATATGTACCCTATGTCTACAGTAGTAGTATTCACAATAGCCAAACCTAAATGCCCACGGATGGATGACGGATAAAGAAGTGATATACATACAAAACGGAATATTACAAAGTTATTTTAAAAAGACAGGGTAGAGGAGAGCACAAGGGCCTACAGCTGTTATGGTGGTGGGAGAATTCCGGGACTGCACTTGGGGAGAGAAATAGAATATTGTACAGAAATGAACAACGATATAAGAAAATAAATTTACAAATGTAAAAAATACTAAATTTTGTTTTGTGGCAACATGGATGGAACTATGCTAAATGAAATAAGTGAGAAAGTGAAAGACAATCATTGGATGATCTCTTTCACTTGTAGAATATAAAAAGCAGTTGCAAATGAACAGACAAAAAACTCCTTAGATTTTGAAAAATATGGTAGTTGCCAGAGATGAAGAGGAAGGAAGGAAGGAGGAATGGATATAGGGTATCAGTTTGGTAGTGTGAATGGCACTTGAACTTTGATGATAGGTGTGGTGAGGCATCTACACATATTGAGATGTGAAGTGCTCTTGAAATCTATGCAGCTTGTAAAAGAATGGTAAATTAATACAATTTTATAAAACAAAAAGCAATACTAAATGGCATGACATAAAATTATAAAGTTACTGCATAAACATGGAAATTTTCTAAAGCATCAGTTCTACTATGAAAGTTGTGAAAATATTATAAATAAAAAATATATACAATGTATAACAATTTACTCTATTAGAATAGAGTTAAAATTAGATTTCATTAAAATTCATTCAAAAGTCCCACAGTGAGAATTCAAAGAAATTTCTTATTGGTCTTCAGCAATTCAAACCGCACATTGAAAATTGGGGTACATATTGACTTGTATCTGACATTAAACCTATTTCAAGTGAAAATTTACTTGAAAGGCTATTTACTATAATGAAGTTCTTCCAGTCTTTGCTTAAGAATATTATTAAGTTGCCTATTTTAAACTTGATGCAGGAATAAAATAAAAAATAATGGATAATTTTGCAATAATTTTTTCTAATTTCAGATTTAGTTTTGAATTGAGAGAATGAGATCACATTAATTTATATCTTTTAAGGAGTTGATAACAACTCCCGTTCAGAAGAAAGAAGAAATTGAATTTCTGGCCAATGAATCTCCATTTATGTCTCTTTCACGAAGTAATCTGACCTACTTGATACATCAGTCCTTCTTACAACTTCTTTAAAATTTAGTTTTTTAGTCTTTACAGGTATAATTTTGGCAATGGAAACTTATTTGAACCACAATTATCTATTTTTCAAGTTAATCACAAATGCTTCCAAGGTCACATGTGTTCTTTAGTTCTTATTTAATACATAATTTTCTTCAGAAATTGACAAATATCCTTATTGTATGTCACAGTTATTCAAGAAATTTTAAAATAATTAGAATTTCTTGGGTTTCTCTTATCTAAATAGCTCTAATAATATAAATCATTTTTTTAAATTCGGGTAACATTGCTTTACAATACTGTATATGATTTAGAGTTATGTCATTTCATACTTGAAGTTTTTGAATCTCTTTAATGATCCAATTTATTTTCCTTTTTATGTGTTTTAGACTGACCAATATGCTCTTTAATTATAGAACCTATGATTCTCAGCATATGGGTTTACCAGTATAGATTAAAGTTTATGTAAGATTTTTCTTCTTTGCTATCATGTGAAAAAAAATGATTAAATTCTTGCTTCTCGTATAGAATAGTTATACTCTAATAGTTTTCTATATCCATTTTTATTTATTTTAAAGGACTTTGCCTCATCTATGATTCTTAAAATGCTCTATTTGTAAATTGGCTTAATATAGTTTAGATTGCTATAGTAGAGAGTAACTTTACTCATTTACAAATTAAAGTGCTGGAAGAAAAATGGAATCACTAGTAATTTTAAATTGCTTTATCCTGTACCTGGCATTTAAAAATAATTGCCACATTTTCAATTTTTTTAAAAAAATGTTCAATCTATATGAATTTCTTGGTCTGTTAAAATAAAAAGAAAAATACATTAGTTCTAATTATAACAAAGATTTCAATTAATGGAAATCACCTAACTTGGGTAAAATCAGGTTTTTAGTGCTTCTAGTTTAGTTCAACATACTCTGAAATGCTTTAGAAGACTTCCATTTAACTAATTTTGTTTTGTCTAAAAGTCATTGGTAGTTCATCATTCAATTTGCTCAAGCAGAAATAGGCAGGCAGCCATATTTTAGAGGATTTCAACACAGAGTTAAATGAGATACAGAAACTATTCAAGCCTTAGAAAGTCAGCTTCAAAATTAACTATTATCTACACAGATGGGTGTTATCTCAACACAAAATAAGCAGTAAATAACAGCTACTTTCCTATATTGAACAAATTGGAGAAAGCTCTCATTTTCAATTCACAAAAATGAAAACTAAAAACAAATTATTTGGATCTATTTTCAGCAGTCCTAGAATTTCCCTCAGGTATATGATTTTCTGAACACTTGGCTCATGGAATTATATTTCCCTTTAAAATATGCATATCTTCACTAGGGAAGAACCAGAATACCATAAAATCTTATGTACAATCTTTAGTAATAACCTTCAAATTATAAATATTACCCTGATTAATGAATGCATATTTCCATTTCTTTTGAAATCTTCATTTCACAGCAAAAAATGGTTATGGATGTCTCCCATACTTTAATTTCATACATATGGCTTGCATGGCTTTTTCATGTGTCAAAATTCTCTTTATGTTTGGATTTCTTTTAAAGAGTTTTCATGATACCATTCATGAACTACCTACTGCCAAGTCTTACATTTCGGAAACTTAGTATGTATGTAGTGGTAGAAGTAAGTGCCTAAAGCTGAACCGAAAGAACACAAAGTTCTGGAAATAAATGTTTGAAAATGCAAAGTAGTCTGGTCCTTTAATCAAACATTTATTAAGTGCCAACATGGGTCCGATACTCAGTGGGGCATAAGATCAGAGTGCTTATGACAGTTTCCATGCAAGGAAACGTGGGACTCGGGTGCCATTGGTCCATTCGCCTTGGTTTGACTTTTAAAATCACATCTTAGGGTCTCCATGGTGGCGCAAGGTGTTAAGTCTCAGTACTACAAAGCTATTAGCAGTTGGGCCTCCCTGGTGGCGCAGCGGTTAAGTGCTGCGCTGTGGAGCGGTCGGCAGCAGCGATGCGAGTTTGACGCCCGGCTGGGGAGATTCCCACATGGTGCGGCAGACCTCTCCTGCCTCGCCCACCGCTCCCCTCAGCAGTGTATTTCCCTTGATCTACCTGTGCTTCTCCCCACTCTGCCTCTGGTGAACCCTCTCGCCACCCCATGCCTCTGGACCATACCCCAACTTGTATGCATAAATAAATAAAATCTTTAAAAAAAAAAAAACAAAAAACAAAGCTATTAGCAGCCACTGCAGCAAGAGTTTGCTCTCTGGCCAGGGAGCTCACCCAGATGGTGCAGCAGACCTCTCCTGTCTTTCCAGCTGCTCCCCTAGCAGTGTATTTCAGTCAGTCCGCCTGTTCTGCTCCCCACTCTGTCTCTGATGAATCCTCTCACCACCTCCCCATACCTATGGTTTACATCCCAGCTCTTGTATGCATAAACAAATAAATCTTCAAAAAAATAAAATAAAATAACATCGTTTTCTGAATTTCTTTAATATTATTCTTTTAAAAAACATTTATTTTTTGTTTTGGGTATTTTTAATGTGTTGGAAGTGATCAAAACAACCAAAAGACGACCAAATTTATAATTTTGATATAAATTTTCATGAGAACTTAATTAATTGCATAATTTTGTTTTTTAAATGTAGAGAAACTGCTGGAAATAGCATTCAAGTTAAAGGCTTAAATTTTACTTGTTTTTACATCTTGAACTAACTTAGGAGGTTGGATTCAATTACTTTGTTATAAAATAAGAACATAGATTTAATATAGATATTTGTAAAATAACTTCCCTGCTCCATGATTAAGCTGCTTAAAATAAGTTGTTCTCATTAACTAAAAAAAAACTTTGCACTTATTATAGTTATGAAGATGGAAAAATAGTTATGAGCTATTATGAGTTCACAGTTAAGAACTGGAAAAACATGAGGAAGAGAAAGCTAAATCTTGTGTGTGTGTATAAAAGAACTGGGCTGTAGGGCAGAAGTTTGGGGGTTAAGGGAATTCACCAGAGACAGAGTGGGGAGCAGAACAGGCAGATCGACTGAAGTACACTGCTGAGAGGAGCAGCGGGCGAGACAGGAGAGGTCTGCTGTGCCATGTGCCGGTTAACTCTGTGGCTGGAGATCGAACTCAGGACACAGCGGTGATAGCCCTGAGACTTAGTGCCTAGGCCAGCAGGGAGGCCTGAAAGCTAGCTAAATCTTCATGAGAAAGACTTGTATCAAATGTGATAAGGCTATCTGAAAATGACAGTGGAAGAAAGTCACATTTAATACAAGCCTTTTTCAATTGTTGGGTGGTAATGGTATGAAATAATATCATATAGAATGTGAAAGCCCAATAGCTTCTCTTTTACACTTATTGTCATTTACTACTCAAATGATATCCATTAATCACCTTTGAATAAAATCATAGTCAGTTACACATATCATCATAATTGTCATTTTTGTTTAAAATATTTTATATATTTTTATTATAAATCAACGTGTGCAGTAACTCTTAAATTTGATTATAAACTATTTCTAGGGTTATGTTATATTGTTACAGATGAGAAAAATTTATGCAAAATCAAAATATTCCTATATAAAGAAAGTAGTATTCTCAAAGAACAAGAAATTTTTAATGTTATTTATCAGTATTTATCTAGTCCAGTCTTCTTCCATTTTGTTCATCAAAGAATATGAAAAAGATGATCAAATAAACCTAAATTAATTTGCTTTAAAAGTAAATTGCGGTCAAGGAAAGGCAAGATAAGTAATATATTATTAGTTAGGTATGTATATGTATCCTTCAACATGGTTATATTGCTTGAAAATTAAGCTAGAGATATTTGCTATCTTTTTTTTGCTGATAGTAATTTTTATCTGTATATCGTCTTAATTTTTACAATGATTTTAACCTATTAGGTTTATAATAAAATGTTTCTTTTTCTAAACAATATTTGAACCACCTTTGTCTTACAGGGAAAAATATAAAAGCCAGGACTACCTGATGGCGCAGCGGTTAAGCGTTGCGCTGTGAAGCTGTTGGCAGCAGCGATATGAGTTGGACACCTGGCTGGGGAGATTCCCTCATGGTACGGCAGACCTCTCCTGCCTTGCCCGCTGCTCCCCTCAGCAGTGTGTTTCCTTCGATCTGCCTGTTCTGCTCCCCACTCTTTCTGGTGAACTCTCTCGCTGCCCCATACCTCTGCCCTGTACCCCAGCTTGTATGCATAAATAAATTTTTAAAAATCTTAACAAAAAAAAATAAATAAATTTTTAAAATATATAAAAGCCATAAGTGACATACTTTTAAAAGGACTATAATGATGCATAAGAGGAAAATTTTCTAAAGTGGGAAAAATTACCAAAGTAGCCTTGAATTACAGAATAAGAATGGCAGAGTGAAATTAAAATATGATATACTGAATTATTATTTTTTCCCATTACAACTATACAAAAATACAGTGCGTCTGTCAATTTTATTCACTAAGTGTATAAAGATAATGGCCATAAGAGGAGAAAGAATAACTATGTAGTTAATATTTGAAGTGATCTTTGTATTTGTACAATATTTCTATCTGGCTTTTTCTACTTTGATCATTTCTCCATCTGTGTCTTTGAGCTCACTGAATCCATCTTCCGTTTGGTTTATTCTACATCCAGGGAATATTTGCTATGAAATTCTGAAATCATGAGCACATATATATCAGAAATGCTTGATCTTCCTGAGGTCCTTAGTTACTTGCTATGTCATTCTTTCTTTGGAGCTGTGCTGGTTGGCACTCATGCTCATTTGGGGTCTTTGAGGAAATCACCCCTCCATCACCATCCACTGTACTGTTCTGCACAATTGCAGTAACTTGCCAACTAAGGGCAGTGCTCTAATTCTTCTATAAGTAACAGCAAGTTATTTTGAATTCTTTGTCTTGTATAACAAATCATTTCCCTATCATTATACCTGTTCCATTGATTTAAAAACCTTCTGGGATTTGTTACTCCCAGCATGTTTTCAAGGGAAAAGTCCTGTCACTACGTTCTCAAGGTGTCATCCAACTTCCCTTATTTGTTTGAATTTTGTTTTCCTAGTTGTTTTATCCGATGTTTGGTAGGAGAAGGGGAAAGAATGAAAGCCAAACTTCTTTAATTCTTCTGCCAAAAAGACAACTGAATCACATTTAGTAATTCACATTGTCTTAGAAAGCTAATATTTCATCAGAATTCAAACTTGCTTGATAAAATTTTGTCATTAAAAGAGATTTTAAAATCTGATTTCTAAGAGGACTTTATATAAACTGGACTCTTAACAAAATATACTTTTAATAAATATCCATTTCTTGAAACATAATAGCTATTTATTTTTCAAGTATATCTTATTAAATGGAACTATAAGGCTGATAAAAAACAAAGTTGCTTTTTCAGAGTGGAAGTTTTGCTAGAAAGTTGACATTATTCAACCAGATATTAAAAGCATAAATGCACTTTAAAAATATGTATTTTATCATACCAACTACTCCATTTTTAAAGGAACATTATTATAGTTCAGCATCACAAGTTTTTTAAAAATAAGACCAACAGTGAAAAATTGCACTTCAGCATGAAAAACAGAACAAAGAACAGTATCTTTTATCTCCTGTCAGGAAGCATTTTTGAAAACAAATCATGCAACCTTGTGCAACTTCAAAGAAGTAATCATTCCAGTAAGAAAAATCCAAAAGCATATAGCATAACTATTTATCATTACAGAAATGACTCTGCATATAAAATGGGCATATCAAACTCACTTATATATTACATCTTTTAACTGGGCAATTAAGCTCTGTCAAAAACATTCTTTTGTATTTGGTATTTGAAAAATGTTATACATTAAAATGTGTATTGTGAACCCTAAACAGTCATTTGGAAGCAGTTTGCCTATATTCTGAAAATAAATTCAGAAAAGTAACATTTTTGGTTTGTTTCTAAGCATTCCAAGATGTCAGACATATTAAATTCTATAAAATGCAAAACTATTCTCCATCATCAGGAGTTATACAATAGTCTGCACTTAGTGAGTTGGTGTTTATGTTTGATGTTGTTTCTTTAATCACATATTGGCAATCGGGTCACACTAAGATGTATTAGGTTGGAAGAATAAATGCAATTTGAAACTTTGCAAGAACACATTAGTCAGGAAATATGCTTTCTTCTATTTCAAATAAAAATATTCTGTCAAAGTCTGAGAAAATCAGTCAAGAATTGAATAATTGCTGTGCTCCAAAGATCAGGGCTGTGTCATTGTTAACAGATGTGATTATCTATGTCTGCACACCCTCTACCTTAGAATAATAAGCATCACCATAAATTTCCCCAGATAGCATGCTCTTCACGTACTTCCTTCAACTTAAAAAGAGAGTTTGGTATTATCAGGGGAAGATATTAAAAAAGACGCATTATATCCAGATTTGAGTGTCAGATGTGCTCATTGCTATCATGATGCGATCCTTTGCTTCTAGACCATCTCAGCAGCTAAAGTTAGGAGATATATATAAGTATACTAAGTAATTATGCCTTTTTACATGTCTACATTTCTGCATCTCTGTGTGTATGAACATCCTATTACGAGGTCATACTGATAACTGCGAACCCAATTGGATATCATAGCATTCATTTTAGCCTTTTTCATTTTCTTATTTGTAATTTTTTGAACAATGAGAAATTCAGAGCTTCTTAACAATAATATATCTTCAAATGCTAGTATATCCACAATGTAGTTTACAATTGCAAGCCACTTAAACTGATACAAAACATTTACTAGAATGAATAGATTTTTTTAATGACAAAGTAATTTCTTTAAAAACATATAATTTCTATAAAATAAATGTTGCAAAACAAGAAATACATAAAGGTGACTAAGAAATTACATCAATAATTAAACTGTGTTTATAAAGTAGTAATTTTATATGCTTTTTGACACCTGACTTTTCTCATGTAGAAGTTAATTAACTTGTTTGGTTCTAGGAGAAAATGTACCCCAGGAAAACAGTTATTATCATAACCAACCTCTTTTCAAAAGTGGACCAGTTAATAACCAGCACTATTGATTGAAGATAAAAATTCTTCCAAAATACAGGAAACATAGTAATATTTTCCTTTATGAACAGATTTTTTTAGTTGAGATGCTAAATATTATTGAAATGAAAGTGAACAGAAAGCATTTTCAACATTTTGCTTTATTCTAAGATTCAGAAAGCAATGTCTAATAAAATGAGAGTAAACATTTTTAAAAAATAATGAAAGTCCTAGGGAATTTATTAAAATATATTTAGAATTAGATGATTTGAGAAGGAACTGAATACAAGACAAATATACAATTCTCAGATGAAGCCAAAAACAACAAACATGGAAAAGGACATAGTATTCTATCTAATATTGCAAGAAAAATGATAAAAAAAATTTAGTATTACATTTAGTAAGGAAGGCTCAGGACTAATATAAGAAGTATAAAATTTTATAATTTACTTAGAAAAATGACTTAAATAAATGGAAAGACATTCCATGTTTCTGCATGGAAACATTTTGTATATTATAAATGTCAGTTATTACAAAGTTAATATGTAAACAATTCATTTTCAATTAATACTCAAATAAGGTCTGTCTTCTAATTAGACACTATTTTTCATGAGTTCATTTTGGAGAATTAAGGCCCAGAAATAGACAAGAATGAAAATAGACAGTATAATCAAAGTTGAAACTATTTCATAAGAAAATGAATTAATCAATCAGCAATGCAGAAGAAAGACTTCAGAAGTGGATTTAATGTATATTTGAATAAATTTGTAAGAAAAACTAAGAGTTTAGATCAGAGAGAAATGGATTTAATAAATAATGATAGCTTTTATGTTTATGTCATACAAAATGAGAGTGGGCATTTTATTGTGACGTATGACTTATAAAATTCATATCCATTGCACGATTAAATATGAAAAATAGACTATAATATTTAAATAAAATCTTAGAGACCACTTATATAATATGGGGGGCTAGAATAGAAACCTAATAATTAAAAAACTAAATCTGATTAGAACTCTTTCAGGAAATGATACTATAAATCAAATGAAGAAGAAATAATATATTATTTAAAATATACTTATTGTGTAGGTGACAAAGTCATGAAATTGGTTAGCTGCCAAAATTTTGCAATCATTTAAAACAGTCAAGTATATAGTAGAAAATTGTGGCAAGTATATGAATAGACAGATAAGATCAAAATGGAGCATATATATATATTTTTTTACATATGAAATACAATCAATAACTCACTACTATTAAAAGAAATTTAAACTAAAATATCACTATATACTCTTAATATTGAAAAAGTTTAAGAAGCTGATTAGTAGTGGGTTTTGGAATAAAGAACTTTTATGTATTTCAAGAAGCAATGTCAATACATTTATTTATTTATTTATTTATTTTTTAGAAAAGTAATTTGGTAAATTGTATTAAAATGAAATTGAAAGGGGATATACCCATTCACTCAAAAATTTAATTCTTGGACTCCATCTCAGAAGACAAGAACAGAAGTACAGAGTGCATATGTTAAAGCATATTTATGGTAGCATTGTCCATAGTAGCAGCTAAGTGCTGACAAGATGTGAATGTATATCAGTAGGAGATGTTTTAGTAATGGCATTTTAGCACCATGGAATACAATCTAAAACTAAGAAAATGAATTGCCCTAAATTAGTTAAAATGAATTTCCTCAATATATTGTTGAAAGAGAAAAATGCTTCAAATTATATAAAAAACATTTTAAAGAAAAAATATTTAAAAGTTTTCTCTAAAACATTGTTCTGCTGGTCAAACTCAGGGAGAATCTTCAAGAGCTTTTTTTTAGAGGGTTTGTATTTCTATAACTGACCCTCTGAAGGATTACTTAGTCTAACATGCCACAGATGTCTTGAGCAAGGTTATCCAGGGACTTTAGTTGTCAAAGTAAAATCTGTTCACTTTAGGTTTTTATAAAACATTGTTCTGTAATCTTCAGCAATTTATTTAGCATAGCAATGCTCAAACAATACGCCAAGCTTAAAATAAATATATACCATTTTAAATTTAATATTAGGGTCTTTATGATATCTTTATTACTTCAAACTAAAATTTTCCAAGACATTAATTAATATGTGTTTAGTTCCCTGACAATGTTCCAACAGGCCACTATATACTAGTGGTTTATTTACTTTTTTTCAACTTGTACTAATGAATTGATAGCTAATTGCAACTTGAATTGCTGCATCTAAGAAAGTCAGTAGTCCTGAGAGAAAACAAAGAATAAACAGACCAGAATCACAGGTGTGTTTGAATTTAAAACAATTTGTAACTATAAAATCTCTCTTTTTTTGAAGGTGAGAATAAAATTATTAGCTAAGTATATTACTTAGTCTACAGATAGAGTATAATTTATTATCTAAATCTGGAGATATTTTAGATTATTAAGAGGAAATTATAAAATAATAATATATAATTTTTAAAAGTATTTTATAAAGGGCTGCAATTGTTAATAACTAAAAATGAATAATTACCTAAATGTGTTTATATTAAAATGGGAAAGCCTATAATTAACACATTCTATTTTTTATTGAAAATTCCAAAAACATAAAATTGACTTGATTCTTATATACTTTCATCATATTCTTAGCCATACTGATTTTTTAATATGTCATTTGCATTTTTCTGAAGAAACTTTTAAATATAGTCTTATTATTATCAATTTTTTTCATAAAAATATCTGTAATCTCAAACTTGGACTTCATGTTCAAGAAATTTTAAATTCTTTGAATCTGACTTTTATTCAGAGTATCTTTCTTTAGCAAATATTTTTACCAGAGAAAAATAGTCACATATGGTATCTGTATTTGTGATGACTATACAAGTTGCACTAAATTTAAATTCTGCAAAACTGTAGGTGTCCTCAGTCCTGTGCTGCTCTAATACAGAATATTATTTACAATTTAAAATAGGAGTCTATGAAAAGATCATTCCTAGGAATCAAAATATGCCAAAACACAATTTTAAAATATTGCAAGTAACTATGTTTACATCATTTGCACTCTTACTCATTAATTTCATTAATCAGAACCCAAATCAGCTTTTATATATAACCTGGCTGTTCAGTAGTGTCCATTATCACTCTGCATTCCAAATTTAGCACTATTAGAGTTCGTTTTTCCACAGTATGAGTAAATGAAATTATTAGAGTTGATTCTTTAATAGAAAAAAATATATTCTGAATAAGACAAATCCTACTCTGATCTATTTTCTAACTACTCCTGCAATATTCAATTCATTGTTATAATGAATTGTGGACCATTTTGTAATCTAAGACTTCATTAGTAAATTGGGGTCTGTGTGTAGAATAGTTAACAAAGCATTGAAAGGGCACTGAATATGTAACACATTAGGAAGGGCAAAAATACTGAAGACAAGATGTCAGGCATATGTGAGAACCTACTTTCAAATTGTTGAAAGATTGTCATATGGATTATAATTCTTTTGTGTGACTCCAGAGTACAGCACCAGTTTGAAATTACAGAGAGATTCATCTATGTTCAAAATAATAAGAATGATAATAATAATGAAACTATCAAAAATTCTATCAAAAACTTGAACAATTCTATAAGGGAATTCAAAAGATTTTTTTTTTTCTGAGAAAATCACTAAGATCTTTGACAACACTGATATGATTCTGTGATTTTGTGACTTTGGAAGAACAGAATAGTTTCGTTGTGAAGTCAGTTCTAAGTTCAGCATACATTTATCCCACATTAATGTCTACTTCTCAGAATAACTACTATCAACTATAATATTTTTGGCATGTTGATCTATTTGTAAGAACAAGAAATATTTCCGATGACATGTTATTTTACCCATCCTTCAAGCTTTTGAAAGGATATTGTATAATTATGCATTTTTCAAAGTGCTTCCATTTACAATTTATAAGGAAATGTAAAAGGACAGTATTAAATAACATAGCCTGATTTCCATAACAATTCGATTCACTAAACTGTATTGGTAAAACTTTTTTTGGAACATCCCCTCATAATAAATGCAATGTCTAATTGTTATATTGTAAGATTAAATTTTCTCCCTGAAAACGGGAATTGCCAAATTCCTCACATAGCAAAGTCCACAAATGTAAAGAATTAAGTATTGGAATCATTGACTTTAATAAGGTGTTTTAATTAAATGTGGAATGATGATAAAAGAATGCATGCAGCTCTTATTTTAACACATATCTGCAAATGTTTTAACCTAATAGTATCAACATCTAATATTTGCTACAGAAACAAAATTTCCTAATATTGCAGAAACTGATGCATCATAAACATCTGAGCTACCATCTTGCCAAGAACAAATAATTTTATATGAATTTTTAAAATTTAAGTCTGAAATCTCCTTTGATGAAAGTAAAAAGATTATGACTTTTAAATATTTTAAAACAAACCCAATTGCATTTCACAGTTAATGTGTGTTTATGCCTCAGCTTCAGTTCAAAGATATTAGAATTTTCCCATCTTAATTTAGGATTTTTCTGATCTACTTTTTGCTTTCATTTTATTACACTGGAGAGCTTAAAATATTAACATAAAAAACTGTAAAATATTTTTGCTACCTACGTTAATTCTGAAACATCCCATCTATTTGCATGCAGTAACATTTCATGTACTTTTTAAACTCAAGAAATAAGGTCAAGAATGAACATCAATAGCTCCTGGGAAAAAGGGAGGGTTCAGCAAGATTTTAGAACAAGAATGAAGGGGGGAGGGGTCCTCAGGGCCTCAGCCTAATTTCATCTGACCAGAGGCAATTAGTCGACAAGCTGATATTGCTCTGACCTCAAGATTGCAGCCAGCAAAAAAGTAGCTGGAGATCTTTGTGCTTACCCCACTCATGGTGGAAACTGGAAGAACAGTTTTAAGAGGCAGGAAGAATCCATGTCGTTTCTTTTCCTGAAGATTTTAAAATTATTGACATCTTTCGTAAAAATTTATATTATTCTCATTTTACACAATCTAGCAAACCTAGCTTTCTGATTCTAAAATTAGGGCATTTTCACTAATCAAAATTCTAATATAGATTCAATCCATATAATAAGTCAACTAACTTACAATCTATGCTACCACTAGACATTTAAGACACACATATGCACACGCGCACACACACCCCACATGTGTATGCACATTAAAAAAAGAAAATAAGAATGAGAAGTATTTTAGTTGTCAACATTTAGGATGTTGACATTTAATTCCTCTCAAGTTTTAAAAAATCTCCATCTAGTAACATCCTCTACAATAAATAATGGTTGCAATGGGTAAAAATCACAATAAATGTTAATACATATTCAACACTTTGCATGTGTCAAGCTTTTCTTAGTGTAAAACAGATTGAGAGAAGTGGAAATGAGTTCATTAAGA
>PVIJ01008788.1:0-71489 GCA_004024925.1 Scalopus aquaticus
TTGTTTTTTTTTTTTTTTTTTTTGTTTTTTTTTTTTTTTTTTTTTTTTTTTTTTTTTTTTTTTTTTTTTTTTTTTTTTTTTTTTGCATAAGTCTGTCCAGTTGTTTTGGGTTTTTTTTAAAGATTTATTTTTTTATGCATACAAGCTGGGGTACAGGCCAGAGGCATGGGGTGGTGAGAGGGTTCACCAGAGACAGAGTGGGAAGCAGAACAGGTAGATGGATGGAAATACACTGCTGAGGGGAGCAGTGGGCGAGGCAGGAGAGGTCTGCTGCCCCATGTGGGAATCTCCCCTGCCTGCCAGGTGTCAAACTCACTTCGCTGCTCTGCTGCCTACAGCTCCACAGCACAGTGCCCGACCGCTGCGCCACGAGGGAAGCCCATGGCTGTCCAGTTTTTCAAACACCATTTGTTGAAGAGAGTTCTTCCTCCACTGTAAAATCTTGACAACTTGTCCATATATAACTGTGGTTCTACTTCTCATTTCTCAATTTTTTTCCATCTATATGTCTATCTTTATTCCAGTAAAAAATTCCGTGTTTCAGTTACTACAGCTTTGTAGTGTATTTTGAGACCTGGAAATGTGATACCTTGTGTCTTTTTGTAAGATTAGTTTGACTATTTAGTGTCTTTTGTGGTTCCATATAAATTTCAGTAATGTTTGAAGGATTACATTGAAACTTTATTAGGGATTGCATTGAATGTATATATTGCTTTAGGTAATATGACCATTTTAATAATGTTGACTCTTCAAATCCAGTAGAATGGGATATATTTACATTTCTTTGCGTCTTCTATTTCTTTTAACAGTGTCTTCAAATCCTTTATTGGGTTTAGTCCTAAACCCAATAAACTATTGGGTATTAACTATTTTTTGGTGTTACTGTCAATAGGATTTATTTATGTCTTTCTAGTTTGTTTTTGCATGTAAGGAAGTAACAGACTTTTGTATATTGATTTAGTAACTTGCCACTTTACAAATTTCCTAATAGTTTTTTAGTGGACTCTTTAGGCTTGTCTATATATATTATGTCATCTACAGATGTAACTTCTGTTACATCACTTCTTAGTGATGTAACTTATTTTCCAATTTGGATTTCTTTTATATCTTTCTCTTGTTTCATTGCTCTAATTAATACATTCAATACATGTTGAATAGTAGTGGTAAGAGTCGATATTCTTGTCCTGTATCTGATCTTGGAAGAAAATCACTCAGGTTTTCACGTAAGTACGATGTGAGATGTGGGTTTGTAATATTTGACCTTTATTATGTAGATATGTTCCTCCTAGCTCCATCTTACTAAGATTTTTTTAATCATAAATGGATGCTGAATTTTGTGACCTTCTCTCCATCAACTGATATGATCAGATGATTTTTACATTTGTTTTTACTGATATGGTGAATTACATTGATTGATTTGCATATATGGTATTATCCTTGCATCCCAGGGATAAATCCTACTTGGTCATGATGTATGACCCTTTTAATGGATTGTTGAATTTGGTTTGCTAAGATTGTTATTTTTGCATCTGTATTCATAGGGAATGACTGTAAGCGTTCTTTTTTTGTGTGATGGCCTTTTTTGCTTTTGGCATCAGAGTAATGGACTCATTGAATATTTTTGGGAGGGGGCCTCCCTGGTGGCGCAATGTTTTGAGCACAGTGCTGTGGAGCTGTAGGCGGCTGCAGCACGAGTTTGATTCCCGGCTGGGGAGATTCCCACATGGTGCAGCAGACCTCTCCTGCCTTGCCCACTGCTCCCCTCAGCAGTGTGTTTCTGTCGATCTGCCTGTTCTGCTCCCCACTCTGTCTCTGGTGAACCCTTTCACTGCCCCACACCTCTGACCTGCACCCCAGCTTGTATGCAAAAATAAATCTTTAAAGATAGATAGATAGATAGATAAATAGATAGATAGTTTTGGGGAGCATTCCTTCTTCCGAAACTTTTTGGAAGTTTGAGAAGAATAGTTTTTGTCTTTGAAAGTTTGGTAGAACTTCTGAAACCATTTGGACCTGGGCTTTTGTCTATTTTGGAAACTTTTCACTACTGTTTCAATATCTTTGCTTGCAATTGGTCTGTTCAGGTTTTCTATTTCTTCCTGATTTAGTGTAAGAAAGTTGTAGATTTTTTTTTTTAAGATTTATTTATTTATACATACAAACTGGGGTACAGGCCAGAGGCGTGGGGTGGCGAGAGGGTTCACCAGAGGCAGAGTGGGGAGCAGAACAGGCAGATCAGAAATACACTGCTGAGGGGAGCAGTGGGTGAGGCAGGAGAGGTCTGCCACACCATGTGGGATTCTCCCTGGCTGGGCGTCAAACTCGCATAGCGCGCGCTGCCGACAGCTTCACAGCACAGCGCTCAACAGCTGCGCCATCAGGGAGGCCCCTGAAAGTTGTAGATTTTTCATGTGTAATGTTTTTTTTTACTAGGGTGACATTAGTTTACAACAATTTATGATTCAGAAATATAGGATGCCACCTTCTCAGTTTAAGTTGCCAAACCATACCTACCAAGGTACCCGTAATCTTACACAATAGTTCATTGTGTCCCCAACCCTGTTTTCTTCAACCTTCCCTCCTCTTCTGGTACCCTGAGTTTTACAGTTTGATTTCTAGGGTGTTTTTGGCTTGGTGTTGACTGGTTTTTTGTTTCCTCTATATTCCACACAATAGTGAAACCATGTGGCATTTGTCTTTCTCCTTCTCTCTTGTTTCATTTAACATACTCTTCTCCAGTTATATCCATGTTGTCACAAATGAAAAGAGATATTTTTAAGATTTGACTGTTTTAATAATTTGTTCATTTCTTCTAAGTTATTCAATTTATTTGCTGATAGATTTTCATAGTAATCTCTTATCCTCTATGAGCTGTCTATTGCAACTTCTTTCATTTCTGATACTATTTGGATTTTCTCCCTTTTGTGTGGAGTCACAGAGACCTACAGAGCAGTTGGAGCTGAGTTGCTCAGGAATTTCTGGTACATTCCTATATTCTCAGTGCTTCTTTGTGGGTAAATCAGTGTGTGGGGTAAATCCAGGTGCACTGAAGAGCTTTCCTCTGCTTCTGTCCCAAGGAGCATTCTATTACTGGCATTGTTTAGAATTGCCAGAGCACAGTGAGCATAAAATCTTATTTTCATCAACTTCACTACCTTTACAACGACATGATTGAATCAGAGGCTTTGCTTTCCCCGTGAGCCTTTGGGGTGCTCCCCTAGGCTTTTCTGCCAGAGCTTACTGGGACATACCACTTTTGACTATAGTTGACTACTGGAATTGAGTTTGATTTTTTTTTCAAGTGCCATCAACTATTCTATGTGGTCTACCTGAAGAATCAAGTCAAGCCTAGAGAGGCAACCAGAGAGAAAAAAAATAGGGACAGAGCTCTGAACACATTGTTTGATGTTCCTACTTACACTAATTTGAGTCCCTGAACTCAATTGTCTTCCTGGACGTTTTCCTTGGCCTTCTTTGGCTTCTGTTCCTGCCATTGATAAAGCCCTCACTACTCTAAATGGAAAACACTGAGGAATTTGGAAGGGAGGTGGTTATTTGAATTCACAGCTGTGAGAGGATATAGAAATATGTGCTCCTTGTGGAAGAAACTCAATAAAGGCTGAATCAAGAACAAAGGCAACTACAAAGAAGGGAGGGTTTTACTAAGAAGCAGTGAATGTGAAGGGGGTAATTTAACAGAAAATGTTTGGCAGGACTAATGTATGTTTTAGCAAACCCTCCACATGATTCCAACATGCATGAGTTTGAGAACCACTGTTCCAGTTACTGTTTCAATACATAATACACCTGTGCTCCTTACCAGTTTTCTGGGGGAAAAAATCCCTACTGTAAAATTTATATCAACAGTGTTAAACTGACAGGTGCATAGAGAGTAAACAAAGGATTATTTTTACTTTATGATGGAAAAATCATAGTAGGCTCTCTAAAAAAAATGTAGGTTTCACGAGTTTAGTACTTCGTAGCTAATAGCCAAAAATGTAGCCATAGCTAATTTTCTGACAGATTTTACAATTCAGGAAAAACCTCACCTCCATCCTTCATAATTCACTATTTCCTAAAAGGAAATAACTACAAAAATTTTAATCATAAAGAGGTAGCTCTTTTATAATCCATGAACCTCTTTTTCTGGACTCTAACTTTCCACCTTACTGTGCATCCCCCATTTCTCAAATTGTCTTGTCTTTTAAATATAACTAGTAACTAGGTACTCAAAGAATTTTTATGGTTTAAGCAATATTGTTGTAGGTTTATAATTAAAATGATCTGTCATTATTGGTCACTCTGATAAATTCTTTCAAATTGCCACTATAAAATTTTTTTGTTTGGGACTTAATTTCATTTAGAATGTAAAATAGCAAGTATTATATTTTACTGTAAGAGTTGTATGTTTTTATGTGTACCCTATGTAAATCAAAAATTTAAACAGCTTGCTTAATTTTAAAACTATCTTATTTGGCATATCTGTTATTAGAAATGAGAGCTGGGTATAAAATTACGCTGTGAAATTTGCCTTTTGATGCTTAAGTCATGTGGTCATATGTTTTCCCTAAGACAATAATTTGTTTTACAATGTGTAACACAAAAGTCAATGGTTAGTTCAAGGGGAGGGGAAATAAGTCAGACCATTTTATCATTTTAACAGCTTTATCACATGTAAAGCAGGTCTATGACCATTGTCTTTATATTCTCTTAAGAGCAAAAAGTCACATTGGCTAATCAACTAAAACACTTTGTGTATCTACTATCTGAACTAGGTGAACTAAGCATCACTTTCTGATGAGTGTACAATGGAACTTTTGCCATCTTTACTCAGTTAAACTTTAAACTACCTTTTTCCTGTAATCCAACAAACATCCCATTGATATATTAACATAAAGAAAAAAGGTTTATCAAATGCATCTATCTTTTATTCCTGTTGAATGAACAAAAAAGTCCACTGCCTTGAAGATGAATTCTATTGTTTGTTTTTTAAGATTTATTTATGCATACAAGAGCTGGGGTGTAGGCCAGAGGCATGGGGGGAGGTGAGAGGATTCACCAGAGACAGAGTGGGGAGCAGAACAGGCAGATCTACTGAAATACACTGCTGAGGGGAATAGTGGGTGAGACAGGAGAGGTCTGCTGTGCCATGTGGTTCAGATCCCTGGCCAGGGATTGAACTCGTGCTTCAGTGGCTGCCCTTAGCTTCATAGTACTGAGACTTAACCCCTTTTGGCTCCAGGGAGGCCCCACTAGTTTTTTGTTTTTCTTTTTTAAACATACCAGTTTTGAAAACCATTGGATGCTCTGATATTAGGAAATGCCAAATTCAAGGTATCTTTGAATTTTCCATTTCCCATATTAAGTGAGTAATATGGCCTCAATAGCTTATTGGAGAATAAGCAAGAAGCACAGATACATTTTGTTTCAGATTAAGGTAGACTGTAGCCAATCTATATTTCTAACTGTAACTTGTATACTTGAGCATACACTTCCTGGGTAGTTTGGAAATGAGCATTTTATCCTATCCCCTTCAGTTGTGGATCAGGCAACAGTGAATGTTTAATAGTGACCCCTGGAAAGGAAAGACCTGGGCTCTAGGCTGACATCCTTCATTATTTACCATATGAACTTGTGAAACTCCCTACAATCTTCTGCTTTCTCAGCTGTCCTACATATATAATACACCTACTACAGTGTTCAAATGAGAAAATTCCTTGTTAAATTATAAATCAGCTTAGCCAAAACTGTTAAGGAAGAAAATAATCAGAGTCTATTCAGGGACTGTGACTAATTCTGATCTTGTAGGCTCTTCACTCATTAATGCTTGATTTGGTCCAAATACGAAACAGAATGACAAAAGCTAAATCACTAAAAAAAAAAAAAAAAAAAAAAAAGGTGCTGCATCTTACATGGCTCCATCACATTGTCAGTATCAGTAGTTGTTACTCCAAAGCTTAGGGATAGGGAGCAGTTTCAAACAACTTTTCCAAGACATAAATTTTAAGTGAAAAAAAAAAAAGAAGTAAAATCACAAAGCAGACACAGATTTATAAGATAAAATAGACATTAACTTTAGTTTTAATGAATCCACTTCTTTTATTGCAGTAACCTTTGTACAAAGCAGCAACTGCAATACTCAATGTTAAAACATTAGAAAAGCATTTGTGTGACAGTTACAGTACAGTATTATCAAAATATTACATTTTCAAACTTAGTAGATAAACATCCACCAGAGTTCAAATCTTTAAATTATTTCCATAGCTTTAAAAATATGTAATGTCAGAAAGCATATAAAAAGAATGTAAAAGAAACCTAAAATACAAATGAAATAATGTAACAAATAAATATTTGATTTAATTAACTGTTAATCAGCTTAACACCATCATTCTCTGTAAAACCGTTGAATTTTTAACCTATAGGAATAGTGAACTGTCAAATGCCATTGTATAATTATTTCTAAATTATCAACAATGACTAGAACTAAAAAAAAAATTTTTGGTGTTAAAATAATCAAATTTTCATAAATAACAGCTTCAACACTAGCTAGCATTTCTATAATTAACTGTTGAAATTTATTAGAGCGCTAAAACCTTGAAAATTTTGACCTTGTGTCGTGTTAAGTGAAAGTAATTCATTTTTTAAAAAGAGAAAGCGTCTTACATTATTTCAGACAATATTACCCTCCCCCCATTATGCATATTTAGATATATTTTATGTACTTTATACACACATGTATGATGTATGACATTTGGTTCCTGTAGTACAGATCACAATGTTTTCCTGAATGGGAAAATCTTAAAAAAAAAAAAAAAAATAAGTGTACCTGTGCACATTTCAAGATAGCAGCACTCAGTTCATGCCCTATTATCCATTAAAGAAAAGTTCAAACATGATATTGTTCACTGAATAATACGACATTTTCTACTGTCTTTCCCCCCAAACACTACAAAACCTGCAATAAATGGAAGAATGCTGTGAGTTACAATATAGGAAAAAAGTTTTTGAAAAGTGATTACTTCATTTCTCATTCTGAATTCAAAATTAGATCTCCATTTTTATATTAATTTAGTTCACACTCATGCAGTAAAAATACTGCACAGCTAACAGTAATTCTATAGATTTCTATCAATTCATGAAACCTGTGTAAATTCCTACCACTGAAATTTTATCTGTGAACCCACCGAACAGTACTTTACATGAAAAGTTCTCCCCATTTTCTAACTGAATAACCATGAAGTTGTATGTCTTTCAAATGATCACTTTTATTCTCCATGAAACTTGAACCTTTCAATCTAATTTGAACTTATTACTAAAACAAAAATAGTTTAATGTAATGAATCTTGATCACTTTAATATGCAAATAACCAACAACATAAATGCCTTTATATACACATATGCATCTGTGTATGCATAGACTATACACACAGATATGCAGATATGTAGACATATATCCCTTGAAATGTTTTTAGGAAATCCTTCCTTGAATAAAAAAATGAAAACTTCACATTAATAATTGTATATAAAGCTTTAGTAACAGCACATATGCACTGTCAAAATTGTTCTAGTAGACTATGATGTCAAAACAGACATTTCCAAAGCACAAACTGGCAGTTTTTCTTAACACAAAAGGTTTAAAGTATTACGAATGGATTAAATTTAAATGTTCAGAATAATCTGTTCAAACCTGAGTATATAAAGACTAAGAGTATTGACAATTGAATGAATTAGGCCTAAAAACATTTCACTAAAAAACCAGTGGTCCATTTAACCATGATGAAACATTAAACATTTAATGGTTTATAAAAGATGTACAGTATAGTGAAATTCCAATAGTGCTTATTGAAATTGTCTATGAAATGACATGGCTATGTCTAATTTTCCTCCAGAAAAATCTTTTAGCAATTCTTAAAAGTTCCTCAGATTTAAGGAAAACTCTTAAGATTTCTTTTCTAATAAATACAAATGATCTTGAGAATTTGTTTCAAAGAATGACAATATGTAATTTTTCAGCATGGCATATAGAAGTACTGAATAAATCTTTAACCTTCCCTAAGGTTTTAAAAAAATAATAAAATAAAGGTACAAATAGCCAATCAGAAAAAGGTTTATTAGACCGTTTCCCCCAAGGTCTACATTTATACATACTCATACAAGCCTAACCTTGGATTCATTTTTTTGGTTTCTTTCTCCCTCCCATTTTTCATTAACTTGCCCTAATTCTTACCTTTAATATCTAACAGATATCTTTACAAAATTAATAGAAAACATACAGTACTCAACACTAATTGGTCAATGGAAGAACAACAACAGTGTCCATTTTCTGTAAAAATGGAAGAAACTAGAAATAAAAAGAGCTGAAGGCCAAGTTTGACATTCTATGAATTTATAAAAGAGGATATATATGGATGAAATTTGGTTAATTTCAGAAGGCACCTCAAGGCTGAAGGCTTTTTGTACTCCTTTCATCAATCGAAAATAACACACTTTTATTGCTGTTCAAGTAGCAAAGAAAAACTTTACTTTCATGAGCTTCAGTCCAACAACAAGGAATCACCATTCAGTAAGACTGAGATAAGGAACTGACTAAAACTGAAGTCTCCATACATGTTTCAATGGAGCAACTTCCCTGTGTGCTTTCAAATTAATGAAATAGTGAAAGTAAAGTCATAGTTCGCCATTGTGATGTTAACATGTCATTGAAGATTTCAGTTACTTCACTAGGCACTGAAGTACTGTCTGGAGGGCTGTCCACTGTGTAGAACATTTAAGAGTAGAAGGTAAGAACACTCTGATGATTCCCACGGACTAGGAGAATTGGTGGTAAGTCCTTAGATAGAGCTTCTAACCATGCCATGTAGAGGGCACTAGACACAGCACCTTTTCGTGCAACTGGGAGGCTCCTGGAAACAAAATAAGAAACTGAATAGTGGACTTAGGAAAATAAAATGTAATAAGAATAAAGTGTAATAAAAACTATACATTAAATCATAATAATACTAACGATCACTTAATAGCTGTTTTTTGAGTGCAGGAAATTCTGCATGTAGTGTGACTACTACTGTACTGTCACACACTATTCCTACTTTTACAAATTTTAAGAGGATTAAAAAAACTTCTACATTTGATATCGAACCGTAAATCCCAAACTTCCCCTTCAATAAGTATAGAATTTAGGAGAAAGGGATGCTTGTATCTGAAGTCATAAAACAGAATCTATGTGAGCAGAAATGAAATTCAAATATAATATATACATTATTAATTTCTGTCTGCTCTAATCTTGCTGAGCTTTCATTTCCTTTTGGAAATGTTGATAGTAAGTAACCAGTTGCTATGTGGTGTGTTCTTCTCTGGATTCAAACATTTAATCATAATCCACAAAACCAGAAACTTTCTGGTATATTAGATGTTCATTGTTAATCAAATAGCTATCCTTTGGTCTTTATTTTATCGTTTGACATGTTCTGGGGTTGTGAGCCTTATCTACTTAAGGATAAAGCTCCAGGACTAGGAAAATCTGGGTTCAAGTAAAATCTAGTTAACCTGGCTTAATGCTGGAAAAGCCAGAGTGAGCATTAGTGTTTATATACCAATACATTTTCGATAGGCTGAATATAAAGTTTGTGGGAACTTGGGGATAGGGATTCACACAGAAACCACTTATTTAATTTAAGCCTCTAAATAACCTTATACGGTTACTTCTATGAGGAAGCAAGTTTAGGGCCCAAACATGCTTGATAACTGTGTAGTAGTATTTTCAAAGCTAAGGAATTTGTAAAAGGTGAGAAGTAGGATAAAGAAAAGGAAAAATTTCAGCATAAACTAAATCTAATTCTTTAACATAATATAACCTTAGGGCTAAGATTTGTATCTTGCTACCTTAAATGATTTTGCCAAAGTTTATTTTGAAAACTTAATTTTTTTGCCTTATAACCGCTAAGTCATTATGGGTGCTATGTAGATGTGGAAATAGCCAGGAAAATCTTAGTGCAGGTATTACTTACATGACGATAATATTAGCTGTGCTTGAATGTTCCTTTAATAATTCATTTAGCCTGATCTGCCTGTATGTCTGAAAGGAAAGAGAATGAAGTCATTCCTAAACCATTTGTAAACTGGAACCTAGCATGGTTTATAAAGCTTGTAAATACACAAAAAGAAACCACAATCAATTCTGGTGAAAAATGTGTTTGTCTTAACACATTGTTTGCGGGTAGTTTTTATTGCGCGCTAACAGGTGGCGCGGGCCATTTTTGCTAGTTGTTTGCGCAACAACATTTTTCCCCGTGAAGGGGAATCTCACAATGCTTACACATGTAACTTGTTTTGCTTTGTTTTTTGTGTGCTTTGCAAACCTGACATTGTTTTTGAGCACTTTTTTTTTTCAGAGCAATAAAAAAGTATAAAAATAAACATTTATACGTGTCCCATGCCCTACTACCAGTCAACATAAAACGTATAAATATATTTCCTGCATACAATATGTTAAGTACTTAAAAAAAAAAAAACATGCAGAAGATTAATGAAAGGAACAAAATACCTTGGTCTTATACAGTTCAAGCTCATTATCTGTTATTCGCCATGGTTCATCTTCTTTCATTTTATCTGCAATATCTTGCTCTTTATCATCTTCATGAAGTCTGTATGGCTCAACCATTTCATCAAAAGCTACAATACTTGACAAAAAATAAAGTACACAGGTAACTAGCATCTTGTTAGATTACCGTAAGTTCTTAAAACACTAACATACATCCTGAAAAGTAGTTTTTCCCCTCTATTTTGTTCCCATATCCTCCCATATCCTAAATTTAGAACCATGTTCACAAAAGAAATGGATTTTTAATGCTAACACTGATCTAGCTCTATGTACTCCTGTTCTTGTGTGCACCCCACCCCCAACCTAAATAAATTTTTAAGTAGTCAAAATGACTTGAGCAACAGGTGACACTGTGTTTACGCCTTTCCTCAAATTATTCACACGTGGACTAGGAACTGAGTGGCTGTAATAATGAATGTAGGCATGAACAATAGAAGTTTAAGGGATCATGTGGAATTTCTGTGGTATTAATAATTTTCAGGGGCCTCCCTAGTGCCTCAGTGGGTTAAAACTCAGCACTATGAAGCTATCCACAGCCACTGCAGCATGAGTTCGATCCCCAGCCAGGGAGTTTCCCACATAGCACAGGAGACCTCTCCTGTCTCGCCCGCGACTCCCCTCAGCAGTACACTTAGTAGATCTGCCTGTTCTGCTCCCCACTCTGTCTCTAGTGAATCCTCTCACCACCCCACACCTCTGGCCTAACACCCCAGTTCTTGTTTGCATAGATAAATAAATCTTTAAAATAATTTTCAGAAATTACTTATAAAACAGTAAGTGAAATATTTTCTGAAGATTTAGGCACTTTAGACTTACTGTAATATCTGCTATAGGCATGCTAAAAGTGATCCATTAAAGAATCTGAAATTTGTACAAAGCAATTTATCCAGTAACTTACTTTTCTTTCTTTGGTTTAGTATTAATATCTCCCAGGACCATGATATCTGAGAAGTCTATCCGGAACTTGCTAAGCAAAGTTGCCATTCTAAAACAAAAATGAGTAGCATTGAGATACATGAAGGTTGATTATAAGTGCTTTTCTTTTATATAGGGCTAATTACATCTGAAAAGCATTATTTATAGAAAGAGTTTATCAGCTACTATTATAATATCCATGTGAATTAATTCACATTATGTATTCACAATGTAGACATCTGAATTCCCTTAGCAGAGACTTTCTTATACTTTCCTATTTTCTTTGATTCTCTCCTTAGTCATAGACAGAGCAAGACATTACTAATGAAATCTGAATGACAACTACACTTTTAAAGTTAGTATTAGTCAAAATGTATTGGTATGTGTATGAATTTCAGCAAAAACTAGTAAATAATTATTACTGGAATCTTCTATCCACCATGAAGACCTATGAACTCACACGTCCATAAAGGACTTTTTGGGCCAAATACTAACTAATGATAGACTATGTTCTCAGCATTAAAAAAAAAAAAAATTGTTTTTGAACTGGAATAGGCATAGAAAAGGAGTTCTAAGTATCTAGATTTTCAAGCAAATAAATAGTTTTCTGGTGGTACAGTTGCCAATGAAGCCTTGATGGCAAAACAAGAAACAATGAAACATACACACAGGAAAGCATTTGATTTTCAAAAACTATATATTCTAAACTAACATAAAAACAGATAAACTATAGAGGTTTAACTCTAAAGTTATTACTAGCACTTGCATAATTCACTATTTAAAATGAATGAGCATTTGAATTCTGGCATAACTTTAAGTGTCCTCTATGTTTTTATAGGGTACACACAGACACACACACACACACAGATAAGAAAATCAGCATAGTAAAAACCCCAGAATGTGATGAATATATCAAGTATATTGTATTTCGTGAAGAAAATATAACTAGCACGAGGGGGAGGGATTAGGGAAGGCATTATAAAGGTGAGACCAACACTGAGCTTTAAAGAATGGCTTTTTGTTTTTTTTAAACAGAGAAGGAACGCAGGTAAGAGGTATCTATAGTAGAGATGAGAGTAGGCAAACAATGAAAGTCTGAAATCACACCCATGTTTAGGGCTCAGCAGAAGTGTAAGCTGAGGTAGTATGAGGCATCCTTGGGAGAGAAGAAAGGGAACAGGAGGAGAGATTGTTATAGGGTCTTTCTTGGCTGTCATATTTTTGCTAACAGAAGCAGTTAAAAGCCCTTTGCACAAAGGAATCAGATGATTGAAAACTGCTTTCCAAAGATAAAACCAAGAGAAGTATGTGCAATATATGCTGGAAAAGGTCAGAGATAAGCAACAAGGGTACTGAGAAGCACTGAATACAGAACTAGAATCCTGACAGCCACACAGAAGTGAGGGTGTGGATGACGGTGGCACACCGCATGTATGTTATCTAAAAGTACTCCCACATCTGAGGATGTGATTTTTGCATCCTTTCCCCCCTGATTTAAAAGCTACTTAAATATTTTAATACCTTAAGTTTTCCTAAAATGTTAGTAAAGTAATACTACATATAAATAAAGGTAAATCTAGAACTTAATACTTTGTGGTCCGCTCATGTATTGGTATGTGTTTTTGTCACCAGTATCAGGTGGCCGCTCACGTATTAATATGTATTCATCTAGTCTCCGGTTTTTCACGCCACGGTGGATTTATCTGGAACTATTAGGAGCTATTTCTTTGATCGTACTCAGTCTAGAAGCTTTACACATTGTTTTGGTGAAAGTGTAAGGTGTTTTATGAGAGATATTACAGTTTTTTTTAATATCCAGTAGTTCAGGAGTTGTGTGTGTTTTACTGAATGCTTATACCATTCATGCGGTGGCACAGAAAATGGCCGGCCCCAAGGGCTGGTAAATTTAAAGGGCACCAGCACACAAAGTGTTAAGCATGAAAACTAAAATCAAAAGAATAAAGTCTGCTATCTTTAACTAGAATTTTCAGCTTTAGTGTAGAATAGAGCAGTAAGACTAATATTTTCTGGATTTTCTAATTTTCATGTAATCAAATAGATATTATGATAATGAAGCACTACTAGATAAACATCCTTCAAAGTTAAGATAAACTTACGCTCTCCTGTCATGGTCTATTCTGTTTATTTTTCCACCAATGAAAACTCTGATCTTACAGTCTTTCCATTTTTTCTTGGTAGTCAGAAGATAAGGTATCAATAAGGTCAAACCTGAATGATAAAAATATAACAAGACAATTATTTAATGCTCATTTCTCACAGAACTTCCCATTCAATTTAATCCTTAAAAATATGATTACTACAACTCAATATAAAACAATTTTTCTTTCTAGCCTTCCTTTTCTTAACAGTTTGGTCAAAAGCCATTAGAGATATCCAATGACAATATTCATTGACAATAGTATTAGCAGTTTTCTCACTAAAATGAAAAAACAAAAAGAGAAACAGGAGTAAATCCTAAAGCTGATTTTCAGTCTTTATCTATACATACACAAACCTCTATTTCCTGCTCAGTCTACTAAAAGGGCCCAGGAGTACTAACATTTTCATAGCGAGGAGTATATCTAATGCCCTGATCTTGGTTTCTAAATACTATTCTCCACTAAAAGGATCAGAGCTCCTTGGATAAAGGGTGACTCAAAGGCTGGTGTAGGGAAGCATAAAATTGGGCGTGAAACATCTTTTGTATCAGAAAATGACTGGGTCATAACAGAGACAGAAATCAGCGTAACAAGGATCCCATTGGCCAAGTATGGGACAACCTGAACATCAAAAAATAACTAGGATGACAAATCATCTCTCACTGAGTAAAATAGGAATCCATAAGTTCATACAGACAAAATAAAGAGAAAGTTCTTCCATCAACTAATAAAGAAGGAAAAACAATGTATCAGGAAATCAGTTGGCAAATATGAAACACCACAGCAGTAATAAATTCAGGTAAGATACCAATGGATGCTAAAGATGGGGGTAAAAAGTTGCAGGAACAATGACAATATTTACATGGTCTCAATTTCCTGTTCTCTAAATACTTATAAAGGGAAGAAGTACAAATCTTGTGAAAGCCACCTTACTCAAAGCTTAACTTCAGTGATAAGTGAACTCAGCCTCGCATGCTACTTGCAGAGATCAACAAATGAATACAGTATCACTTCTATGATACTGTACACCAAACCAAATAATTTGAAATTAATTATGAAATAAAAAAACGGCATTCCAAATTTAGTGACATTCTACAAAGTAGTCTGTATTATTAAAAAATATTAACATCATGAAACTCAACTTCTGAATTGAAGGCTACTGGAGAGATAGGACAACTAAGTGCAATAGCGAGTTCTAAAATTAATACTATATCTACTTTGGGGAACAGTGGCAAAAGTGGATGGGTCCACCTTTGGTGAAGGTGAAGAGTACAAGCCTTTTGTTAGTACTGTTCCCACAATATTAACAGCCTTACCTCCATCATCAAAAAGCCACCAGACATCAATAGTATTCTTTCCTTGTTTTTTCTTAAACTGTGTACTAGCTTCAAGAAGCTTTTGATCAGCTACATTTAAAGGCATAGCAGGGCCTTTGGATTCTAAAGGATGAAGGAGAAAAATGAGATGTGTAAGCAAGGTAAATGTTAGTAAAGTCCCCTCTGCTGAATTACTATAGCTTCCTAACTTCTGTGTATTCAAATGTTTTTAATGCAGATAGCTGTATATGGCATCTCTCATCTCTCATGACACTTTACTTATTTATAATTTAAACATACTTTTAAAATGGTTACAGATAAATATATCACCTTGGCTAATTTAAAAAAAATCTGAAGCATTCTGAATGAAGAAAATCATTAAAACCAATCAGGAAACTTATACTGGCTACTAGATTTTGATTTCTGAAAAGTTGTTTTTGGCTAACTGGAAAAATTAACTTTATGCTTGTTCTATGAATATATACTTTTTGCAATCTGGCTTCTCAGTAATTTAAAGCTCAAAAAAAATTTAAGTAATATGTTACCTGTAATGTAAAAGACAGAAGGAAAAGAAAGATACACCAGTAAAATCTTCTAATTACCACAGTGAAACTTTACTCAAGGAAAAATTTCTTCATCTTTACCTAACTTTTCACCCATCGTTACGCGAGCCCCAATTCTAAAGGCACAGAATCACTACCTCTTCCTTTGAACCACAGAAAGATGTTGGAAACTCCCTGGAACTCCCAATCATTTGCTGCAGGTCTAAAGAACAGTACGCCAAAGGAGTTTCCATTTGTATACTCAGGAATTAAAACAAAACAAAACAAAACACCACCACTGGCTCTGGGAGAAAGCAAATGATTATCATGAAATTTCTACACCCAATTTTTAAAAAACAGAAATCCACAGGAGGAAATCTGCTGACTTTTAAAAATGTCTATCATTAGCTATTCATGCTGCTGTGACATATGCAAACATGATGAATGATGAAATAATATGGCTACCAAACCACACTGCTCCATAACTCTCACCTCTATCTCCTTCTCATAACATTCATGTACGTTGACATGACTGTATCTCCCAAACACAGCAGATTGTGAGAAATATTGTAATTTTTGAAATGAAGAATACATTAGTATCAAAATTAAGGACTTGGCTGGGTACAACTGATGGTAGAGAGTGCAAGTGACACTGTTAAAGATGTTTCAGTGTCTCTCCGTATCTAAACCATGCAGTTTAAATAAAAAGATTAATACTGACTTTTCAGGGTTTCATTATTCAGAGATGCTAGAAGATTTAAAGGAATTTATTTTTGATATATCACCCTTTCCCTGGGACGATTAAACTAACTTGGACTGATGGTGATTTTTCCGATCTGCATTTAATAAATAACTGTAATATCACCTCACCATGGAAATAAAAACTAAGGTGAAAAAAAAAAAAGAAGTTGGAATTAAAGCGTTAACAGTATGAAAGAAGGGATTAAAATAAAATGATGAAAAATGCCTGCCTTTTTTCAACAGTGGTTGAGTTGGAGTCTTGCCATCCTCTTCCTCATCTAGATTATGTTTAAAAACACAAAATAATAAGTTAATTGCCTTTATATTAGTAAAAATGTAAATAGAGCACATTTATTAACAAAACAAAGTATGAAGCCACAGTCTGAAAAATAATCAAGACTGAAGATTTATATTTTCTACACTAGTGGTATTTTAAAGAGCACACACATTTTAGACCTCTCCAATAGGGCTACTGATTTACACTCACCCCTTTAAATTATATTCCTAGAAAACTGACCAAAATAACTTTCAGCTGAAGTTTTAAACTTTTACACTTGAAATTAGTTGAAAGATGTTGAAATAGTATTTATAGAGTAGAAATATTATATATAAGAAGTATATGCATGTGTATATGAACGTATTGGTCCATTTATATTTAGCTATAAATATTTCCTTGGGGTTATCAGTTTTCCTAATCTCCTTTTTAAAAATAAGTTTGTCTTGTCTCCTGTTCCAACTTGGAAAGAATGTAGTGCAGTGGCTCTGGAGTCAAACTCCAGCATTGCGTTATTACCCTGATTCTACTTCTCGCTATGTGAGCTCCTGTTACTTTCTTCAATACCTACTTCTTAGGGCTGTCATAAGGGGGGAGCATTAATGCACTTAGGTCAGTGCCTCGGACTAATTTAAGTGTCCTCTTGAACACTGTACACCTCAATGTACAAGACAGCAAGACAGACATACTAAATGTCTACAACATAAATAACTACACAGGAATGTTTATTATTATGAATACTGTAACTATAAAGTTTTCTAAGTTTTATGTTCATTTTAAAGCAATTGTTTATAGAGAAAATAAACACAAAAGGAAGTTGATGCCACTTTTGAATGTTAATTTCATATGCCTGTTGAGGAACAAGGAATATTTCAATTATTACATTCAATTTTATAGTACTAAATATTGTTAAAATATTTGATAGTATCTGTCTTTAATAATGAAAACTTTTACAAGTATAGCTATGGACATCCCATAGTCTTTTAAAAGCGCTCAGCAATATCAAGGATATTTTGACACTTAAAAGTGATTTATATTATGCTAAAGGCATTCACATTTTTATAAGACTATGATTATAATTACCAACCCAGTTCCCTACTCTATAAAAATGACTTCTAATAGGATTGTGCACATACTTATAATCTAATGGATAACATCTGCAATGTGGGAGGCACAGAGCAGATGCTCAGAATATTACTTCTTCCCTCTCATAGCTTTACCTATTCCTGTTTTAGGCAAGAGAAAGGAATTTAAAAAAAAAGGAAAGGGGAAAAGAATGTATACCACAAATTAAAAATAAATGCAGGAACGTAAGAAAAGTTATTACAATCAGTTTATACCATTTTGAGGTGAAACAGAAACAATTTTTAATCAAGCCAGAAAAGAACCAAAAGGAAAAATGGGTCTTCAATTAAACTTTCAACTACTACTCAAAGCAAATAAGGTTAAATAAGTAGGAAAGAAATAAAAAGCAGCATGATTGTTTCCAAAGAACCTAGAACAGATTAATTTCACTAAAGTAGGACTTAATCTAACGTTATCAACTTTAGAAAAAGAATGGTTATTTTCCAGGAATCAAAAGTATGATATGGTTTGATGATTTACAGTGCAGATTTTTTTCTTGTGTGATAGCTAGGAATAGGACAGACGGAGATACTAGACTGAACAGAGGTAGGAGCGTGAGGGTGGGACAGTAAGATTTGGGAGTCATTTGGCTTTTGTTCTCATAAACCTGACAAATATGTGGATGAAATTATCTCAAAGTCTCAAGATCTGAAAATATTTTCGTGGCTTAAATCAAACGAGCCACAGAGGTATCGTGCTGTAATTATGATGAAATAGTTCAGCAACCAAATCAGAGGAGCTTGTTTCTTCAGATAACTAAATTTAGGAATAAAAATTGCATTTCACTTTTAATTACATTGTTTTACTTAAGCAATTTCAGGTGCAGGAGATGTGAAAAATAGTCTGAACATCTCAGCCACTAGTATTTAAATGCTGACATAAAAAAATTATAAAATCATTCCTTATGTGTTATATATTGTGTATATTATTCTAAATTACTATGATTCTTTACCAGTTCAGATTTTATTCATGCTTCAAATTAAAATGTCTTATTTAAAGCAAGTATAAACAAAAACATTCAAGAGCTATTAATATATAATTAATGGCATGATTTCTGTACTGTAGTCTACCTTAAAAGTAGTCAGTAATTAGTAGTCATTTTTCAAAGGCATAAATTTTACCTAAGTAATTAGAAAAAGCAGTACATGTTGAGACAAGTTACTTTATAAAACATGTTATATAATAAGAAATTATAAACGGCAATTTCTCCTTCAATTAAAGCATTACCATTAATAAATTTCTTGATTGAATAAAAATTACCTTTATGTGTAATGGTTTTTTCACCAGATGGTTTGGAAGTATCTAAATCTGACTTTTTACTATATTCCATACTAAGTACCACATCCTTGACACCTGGAGATTTCTCTTGTGATGACATTAATTCTTCTGCAAATATGAAAATATTCAAAATATTATCTAAATCTTAAATCATTAAAGAAAATATGGTATAATATAAAAGCTTATTATAAATGATTTCCTGGGTAAACAAATGAGATAATCTGATTTGAAATAACTTTTGCTTAAAAATATGAACCACAACTAAGTGTCAGACATTTGAACTAGTTGCTAGGGAATCAAATAAGTGAGATTCAAATTGGTACAGAAGAATCAGATTGATGAAAAAATTATGTATAAAATGTGAATCAACTCTATTCTCAGACATTTACAAATCTAAGAAATGTAAAATGTAACTATGTAAGATAACACTGAAAAATTATGTCTAGGACTACAGAGCCAAAATTACAGAAAGTCCTTTCTTAAACTCACCATGAAACTACCATTTCTTCATTACTAAATGACTTTTTATCATTTAGTATCTTTTGAGAAGGAGTTAGTAATAAACATTTACCTCCACCACCACCATTTATCACAAAGAATAATGTACTGTGAAATAGATCATCTATTCATAACCCTTACCACTGATCTGTGTGTATTAAGAAAAACAACAAACTGTGTGCCTATAGGCCAGCAATAATGCTGACAGCCTGACAGGTCGAATCTTCACAACAACCTTACAAAGTATGTGTTTTAATAGATGAGGAAACTGAGGCTTGAAGTCAGTAAATTTGCCCAGTCTATAAACTACTACAAGAAAACGCTGGATTTTTTTTTAAAGATTTATTTTTTATTTATACATACAAGCTGGGGTACAGGCCAGAGGCGTGGGGTGGCGAAAGGGCTCACCAGAGACAGAGCGGGTAGCAGAACAGGCAGATCAGAAATACACTGCTGAGGGGAGCAGCGGGCAAGGCAGGAGAGGTCTGCTGCACCATGTGGGATTCTCCCCGGCCGGGCATCGAACTCGCGTCGCTGCGGCCGACAGCTCCGCAGCGCAGCGCTTAACTGCTGAGCCACCGGGGAGGCCCTGAAAATGCTGGATTTTTAAAGTAAATCTGTCAAGACTGAAGTCTGCTCTCAAGCCCTTTACTAAACCAAATTCCTGTTTCTAAATCTTAATATATCACAGCTTTCAAAAAAATTTTCATAATGATTATAAAGAAAGTTCGAATCACATTCAGATCTTAGTAAATTATAGAACTATATGATTTATCAGCCAAACTATAGTATTTTTGAACATCAAAGAAAACACTACTAGTAATTATACATAATTAACAAGTACCCTAAATATAAGTCACAGCAGAGCAAGAGAGAACTGAAAGAGTGTTTGCAAGGTGTACTCCAGAGTAAGAAAACGCATTTTCAGAAAGCCATACTTCTGTGTTACATGGATATTAGACCTCAAAGCATTTTCTCAAACCTGCACAAAACCCTTAAAATTGAAGGGGGGGAGGTTAAAACAGTCTGAATGCATTATATTCCTCTCAGATATTTCATTCTAGCTAATTTTAAAGATTTGGCTAATTGATAAAGGTAAAATACTGTATGTAAATTTTCTTAAGTTTATTGTTTTTAAGGATATGAAATTTTCTATCATTTTTGTAAAGTTGACATAAGCACTAAATAGCCCTTAATTAGGTTTTCAGCTTCACTTTTTAAATAATTCTTTAAAAATTATAAAGTTGGAGAAGACATTATGGGTGTCAGGGATTAACAAAAGTGGGTAAGGGCGAAGTATAGAGAACTTCGCAACAGTAGCATAGAGGAGATTTTGGTGGTGTGGAAAAGTTCTCTATCTTGATTGTGACAGTAATTACATGAATCAACATATATAATAAATGGTGACATGCTACAAAAATATGATCAACTATACACAAGTGTATGTAAAACTGGTGAAATCTGGGTGAGGTATATAGATTGTCCCAACTTTCTTTTAATTTAGAACTAACTCCAGATATTCAAGATGCTACCATACTGAAAACTAGAAGAAGAGTACACAGAACCTCTATGTGTGTAACTTAAATTACTAACCATTTAAAAATTTAACATGGTGCGGCAGACCTCTCCTGCCTCGCCAGCTGCTCCCCTCAGCAGTGTATTTCTGATCTGCCTGTTCTGCTCCCCACTCTGTCTCTGATGAACCCTCTCGCCGCCCCACGCCTCTGGCCTGTACCCCAGCCTGCATGTATAAATAAATCTTTAAAAAAAAAAAATTTAAAAAGTTGATTTAAAAGATCTTTTCTAAAGATAGAGTAAATGATATCAAATAATTTAGGTTTTTACTATTATATGCCTCTAATTTACAAAGCATGCTTTCACAAACATGAAAATATCTAACGACTCAGTAATCATTAAAAATGTTTCTTTAATTATTTTATTAATTATGTATTTTTATTATAAAACTTGCTGATCTAAATCTTAAGAATTGTTTGTTTTTCTTAAAATTCTGATTCAGATTGAATTTTATTCTCTCCATTAATAATCATGAGCTATTATCCAGACTGGTACGAAGAGAAAACAGAAATTTTGGTGGGGCCAATTAGGTCTGATCTTAAAATGCCATTTTTTAAAGAAGACAGAGAACAGGTAGTACATAACAACAATTACTGGAAAAAAATTGAGAATTATACATAATTTTCTAGCAAAATAATTTAGATTTTTAAAACAAAACATTTCAAACAAGATTTACCTTGTCCTTGGAGATGAGATATATCCAGACCCTCTTTTAGGCGAATTACTACAACTCCATATTGTATGTCAAAGGCATCACTATAATGGAAAAAAAAAAAAAGTCATAAAATGTTTTGTGTCCTCAATATAATGACTCCGTAGTAAATGACCTCAAATTCTTTCAGCCTGAAATGTGATTTTTTTTTTTTAAATATGCTTTTAAAATTTAGGGAGATCCATATGTTGGTACCAGATCCTATGCTAATCCCACCCCCTTTTTAATCTATACCCTTCAGAACTAAGTGTTATTGCTGCTTTGGTGGTGCGTGTGGTATGAAAAATACACACCTGTAGAGGTGTGAACCTATATACCTAAAATATAATACAGTGTTATAAAACCAACATTACCGCAATAAAAAGAAAACAAAAAACTTAAATAGCTCTTTATAGCACTGATATTCTACCTACAGCAACTGTTTAAAAGCAGTAACTGTATTTTTATCCTTTCAGAAACAAACGAAAATTATAGAGAAACAACTTTCAGTAGTCCCATCTTATTTAATTTTAAGCTTATTCCCTAAAAGCCAAGAGAAACACATGAATATAGAGAAACATTCTACTGAGAGCAGGGTAGAGTATGATGGGATCATTTCTGAAAGAAATAATTTTTAAGTAATTTAATTTTTGCAGAACTGATATAAAAATACCCCCAAAGATTTTATATGCATGTGCACAAATGTATTCATATGTGTTTTATTTTTTAAAAATATAAATGGGACCATCCTATATATACATAAAATACATTAACACCTCAGAGACTGCTTTAAAATAAGACTTAAATTCCGGGAAATTTTTAAACCATGTAGACCCAAGTTCTCAAATCTACGGAAGAAATTTCGAATTTCAAAGCTTAAGGTTGTTCCCAAAAGTGTGAAAAGATTTATTTTTTTATTTTTGATTCTTATCTTAAATTCTACAGGAATAAATATTCCCTACATACATATTATTTGGCATATTAATCTAAAGCTGTATATAATGAAAAGACTGAAATCTAATAAAATGATAATGTTCAGGGTATAATGCTATTGAACACGATCTTCTGTTGTACTTTTACATCAAAGGAAGCTAATTTTGTAATGTAATTAGGTCAAAACAAGATTCACTGTAGAAATTAATAGATACGTTAACTTTCCTCAGCTGTAGCTTAAAAGACGTAATATTGTAGAATTCTTAACGTTAACAAATCAATTGAATGTAAATCAATTTCTTTAAAGCCAGAGGATAGCTCTCTGAAATTACTTCAGATTAAAATAGCTAAGTGCTTTATTACAGGCTAATACAACTTTCAATAAGCTAGAGATTAATTTGTAGGCTCAGGTCCTATACTGTTAATAATGACATAATAAAGTATATCTCAATTGCTCAAGGTATTTAGACTCACAACCAAAGCCTAAGTGTCATAAGGTAAAAGGATAAGCTGTTTTAAAACTGCCATAAGCTTTTATGGCTCTAGAAACCAGAGAAGCAGTATTTTAACTATCTTCTAATTACTACCTGAAGCAGAGTATTTAGAGTTATACTTTACTCTTGGACCAAACAGTCATTTCAGTCCTACAAGGTGAGAGTCAGAAGATCAATGTTCCCATTATGAGAGCTACAACTAATAGTAAAAGAATTATTTTCAAAAACAAAATTATTTGCAAAAACAAAAATTATTTGTGTAGGATAATAAGACCATCTCACTAGTCTTAACTTCTCCAGAGAGAAACAGTATAGTCCATATGGATCACAGCCCACATGATTTAAACTTTCTCTCTCACTGTCCTTTTCCCCCAATCCCTATCTATACAAAGTACACAGCATAGACTTGGAAAGATAGAATGAAGTCTAAAGATAGCAAAAGTCACACTATACGAATATTAATTTTACTAAAAGTGTTTAATAATTACTTGGGAAATTTTATTCATTGTATATTTTTGTTAATCAGTAGAAAAATGACTTTTTTTTAAAGGGTAAGAGCTAATTACTTTTGCAAAGATGTTTCAAGGTAACTAAGAAAACAAAACTACCTTTGTGATATAGGTAAATCATTACGTGGCCATAGCCACAGACACAATCGGGAGTTCTAATAACTAACTCTAGTGAGTTAAGGGATAATAAGGTAAAAATTCAGAGAAATGGGATTTGAATCTGATCTCAAGAGTTACATTGCCCAAATACAATTTTTAGAGGTACGTTTGTTTATAAAGAGAGAATTTTTAAAGAGTAAAAATAGGAGCTACTATTTCATCAGTAGCCATGACAAGAGACTACTCTTTTAAGTATGGTGTAGTGAGAGGTAATCCTCATTCTTTTATTAAACAGAGTGAGATAATTAGATTTGTTATGCAAATCCCAGAATACTACAAAAAGAATGTGCTTTTCAAGATTAATAAGAAAACCTGGAAAAAAAATGAAGTCATATTTTTAAAAATTTAATAATGAAGTTCCAAAAAGTATTAGTGGCAAATTAAAGACACGTGCAAAAATCAATAATATGACTTAAGTAAAATTAAAAAGACAGTAAAAACAACCCACTAGACAACTCGTAAGAGAAATGCAAGTTAAACTAATGTTAATAAAAACTAAATTGCCTAATAAAGATCACTAAAAAAAGAAAGCAAACAAAATGAATAGTAAGTTTCTGAACTTATACTTCATGGGGGTGGGAAAACAAAATATGTAAGTACATTAAAAAAAAGAACGTAAATAACTTAATGGTGAACCAAATGATTAACAGCAAAATTAATTTGATACTGGAACAAACCTAGACCCAGGCTAGGTTTATATGATGAAATGCCCTTCCTCAGCATCAGTTATTATAATGCCATTAACTTTGAAGGTGATAAGTCTGACAACATTTGGAAACTATCCTTACCACCACCTGCAGAGATACGAAAAATCTTGCTAACTTAGATGAGAAGCCAGAGTATATAAAAATGTGTGTAATGTGTGTATACAAACATATATATATATATACACATGCAAATGCAAGCATACAATTGTGTATGTAAGGAAACATCGAAGGATCAAAATTTTGTTAGTAGATCATCAATTTAAAATCCAGATAATAACCTCCTACACCTTCTCGCTGCTCCCCTCAGCAGTGTATTTTGGTAGATCTGCCTGTTCTGCTCCCCACTCTGTCTCTGGTGAACCCTCTCACCGCCCCACACCTGTGGCCTGCACCCCAGCTTGTATGCAAAAATAAATCTTAAAAACAAACAACAAAAAAACCTCTTATGATTCTTTTCATTCTTACTGCTTCTACTAAAAAACACTATGAGAAATAGGCTTCAAAATCCAATGCAAGTTTTCAAAATGAACTTTCTAAATCAACCAAGTTACTGAATTAAAAGGATACTTACTGAAATAAGTTTATATACATATCTACATCCCTCATATCTGCTTGCAACCAATCCTTCTTAAATCCAAGGACAAGTGTGTTTGGTTTCATACGCCCAAGACCAGCAGCCTATTTAATGTAGGGAAAATACAACTTTAAAAATACACTACTCAACAAAATGTTTTAAATGATACAACACTCCAAATACCTTCTAAACATTTTAAAGTTATTTATCCTTATCAAAAATTCTTGAGCATCCAAAACATGCATAGTTATATATTGTATATATTATATTAACAACATAACTTACAATTAAATACTTTTGAAAAGTTCTAAATGTATTTTTGTACTTTCATGATTTAGTAAAACTTGCCTATTTTTCATAAGGGGAAGATGACAGCATGTAATCTTTTATAAAAATCATGATACAGTAGTATAGTCAATTATCTATTTTGATAACATCCATGAAAATCTAGACGCAGAAGTCCAACAGAAGACATGTATTATTGGTTGCAGTCTTCAATAACAACTGTGAATTCTATGAATCATACCAAGGTTTCTGTGGAAATTTTCAGCTAATTTCCTTCTTCAAATGTTTCTTCTGTCTATTTTTTCTTACAACTTCATCAAGATATCTAATTCAATGTTTAAAAAACACTCCAACTGCAATATTACAGTAACCTACCTTTGAAGGAGTAAAATATTCAAATTTGTAACTGTGGTGACAGATATTAACTAGACTGATAATGATCATTTAATTATATATCCAAATATTAGATCATCATGTTGTACACCTGAACTAATGTAATACTCTATCAGTTACATCTCAACTTTAAAAACCTCAACTTATACCAATGTAATCCATCCATCAGAAAAGTAGAACAAGTTTTTGCAAGTATCACTAATCCTAAAATCCTTCCTAAATTCTAATCAAACTAGATTTAGTTAAAATACCTAACTATAATAATGTTTTCAGTTTTTATAAAATATGTATTTATATAATGTATTACTGAAAATGTCTTCTCTGGTTCATAAAAATATATCTTTATTGGTTCACTAAAAATCAGTTCTTCAAAGATTTCCTAACTGAAATGGACTTAACAAAATGCAATCATCTGAAGTTTATTACAGACATCTCTAGTTTTAAACATTCCTGCTATGTTATTTTTTTCTTTAATCTTTAGAAATTTTCTGTGCCTCTTATACCAGAATTTTCTGAGAAGAAATACATTTAGTCTATTATCGTATTTTTCTATCTATCATAACTTTTTTGCCACAACAGAAAGAATAACTTTCCCCAATGGTATGTAGCTTTTACACTTTTGTTTTTTGCTACTAAGTAAAAACATTTTCAAACATTTTAATTTAAGTACTGCCATGAGGTTTGTTTTACTTTAAAAATCATAGGGAAAAAAACCTCTTAACTTTGTCTACATGTTCTAGAAGGTTAGTTTTGAAATGTTGTTTCTACTGATGGCACTTAAATTATGATCAGTTAATATCTCATGACTATATATTTAGGACAAGACTACAGAACATGGATGTTATTTATATTTCAAATACCCTTACCTGACAATGTTATTTTGATCTACTTATTTTATGACACTTAAAATACCACAGTTTACCTCAAAATGTGGCTGATAAAGCATCAGAAATAGTCAACATTTGTTACACAAGAATGTTCTAGGCTATTTTTAACCAAGAAAAAAGACCAAATGAGGTCCACTTGATTTAAAAGGCCATACACTATAGTCTGAATTTTTAGCGATAACAGTGGGTTTTTGCTATTTTAAGTGAAAGTCTAAACTTGAATTGAAAATCAAGTAGCTTCTGACTTTAAAAAAAAAAAAAAAAAAAAAAGGAAAAGTCCAAAAGTCAAACTATACAAAATAATGAATTTTGCTGTCTCACTGACCAAGGGCTCCTACGGCCTACGGAAGTCATTGATAAGATTGCCTGTTAAAAAGTGAATCTTGAGTTTTATTGTGAAGGCTAGATACTTAAGTGCTAGTTTAAAGATACATAAATGCTTATGATTATAAGTAGTAACAAAACAAATGAGGGAACAGAGAAATGAAACATCAGAGTATGTGGTAAAGTAAAAACCATCTGCAAGGAGCATTCTGGAATTATAAGACACTGTGGAAACAAAACACTGTACAAAAACTTATTCTGGCAAGAATTATAAACCTTTAGAAGACATACAGGCATTTGGCACTTTTTGTAACAAGTTTTCAGAAGGTGCAAAGGAAGGAGTGTTCTTAGTGCAACTGAAAACTACAATTTTATTTATTTGTTTTTAAAGATTTCATTTTGGCATAGAGGAACTGGGTGCCAGAGGTAGGGGGTTGAGAGGATTCACCAGAGACAGAATGGGGAGCACAACAGGCTGGTCTTCAGAAAGACACTGAGACAGGAGAGGTCTGCTGTGCCATGGGGGTCAGCTCCCTGGCCAGGGATTGAACTCGTGCTACAGTGGCTGTCCTTAGCTTCATAGTGCTGAGACTTAACCCCTGGTGCCACCAGGGAGGCCCCCTGCAGTGCTATAATTTATCCTACACAAAGCTTAGAGAGCAGCAGTTCTGAAAGCGTGGAGCCTGGACTCAACCAGCAGAAACAGCAGCAGCACATGGAAACTACTAAGAAGTTCTCGTTACTCCCACTCATTGCCAAGTCCCAGCAGTCTGTGTTCTAACAAGTATACTGGGTAATTCTGATACATGCTTAAAGTTGACAATCACTGGTCTGAATAAACATTTTTCTCTCTTTCATAGCATTATTAAAGTGGTTATAGAAATGTTCCCATATATTGTTCAAAAGCAAGATTTTCCCCACTAGAAATAAAACCTTGAGGGGCCTCCCTGGTAGCCTAGGACTTAAGTCTCAGCACTGTCATGGCTACGGTCTGTGTTCAATCCCTGAAAGGGTAATTAACCCACATACAGTGCAGCTGCCCTCTCCTGTCTCGCCCACTGCTCCCCTTAGCAGTGTTTCAGTAAATGTGCCTGTTCTGTTTCCCACTGTCTTGGGTGAATTCCCCCTCCCCTCACCTTTGGCCTACACCCCAGATCTTCTACACACACACAAAAGAAATAACCTTGAGACTGGGGGTAGCATTCTGCCTGAAATATTTAAATATTTCATATACACAAGCGAAAGAGAAATATAGTATATTACCATGTACCTACCACCTAGCTTAAGAAAATAAACATTACAAGCACAGATCAAGTGCCCTTTTCATGCTGCCTTGGTACTTCTACTATGTGTTCCATGACTTAGGCATACATAAATATGTACATTTTTAATTTACACATTTTAAAATTGGATATCTTCAGATTATTCATATCCTTTTAAAACCTGCTATTTTTCCTTAATTTTTTTTTTTTTTTTAGTTTATCACTGTTGTTATGTATAGTTCTTTTGCATCACTATATAGAATTCTACAGTATGATTATACCACGATTTTCAATTCGGTAATTAATAGTTACCGCAGTTCTATTTGTTTTCACTGTTATAAATGAAGTAGTTTCATATAGTCTCCTAAGTAGTTTCATATAGTCTTCATACAGTGTTTAAGTTTTTCTAAGGTACACACTCAATCGGGGAATGTCCTATGATATTCACAACTTTCAAATTTGAAGGACACTGCCACACTGCTGTCCAAAGGTGCTGTCCAGTCTATATTTACTCCACGCTCAATGTTTTCCCATTGTTCCACACCATTTCTAACACTTGCTATCAGCAAATATATGGAGAATGAAGTAGTTCTTAAAAGCTTTTACAATTATGATTTTATCCTGAAAAGCACAAATTTACCTGCATCAAATACTGTGCACCTTCTCTCAAGTCATCTGCATGTACGGGGGCATAAAAACCCTTCATTTTGTTTTTAATAAGCCACCGCTGATACTTGGTTTGATCAATGGACATCTCTTTCATGGCTTGTCTTCGAGGACCCTTAAAGTAATAATATTAGTGACATCTTTAATTGAAAGAATCTACTCCACATTTATAAAAGTCACCTTATTACAATGGCTTTAAAAAAGTGCCTAAACATTTTGAGTGGAAGAAGTATAATATATTTCACTTTCAGGTCAGTGAATTCTTTCCAGAACTGAAGTTATAAAAAAATAGGTTTGTTGATGGAATAGTTAAAGGAGAAATCAACAGAAGGGGAAAAAAAAATAGCAGGAGGGACAGAGACTTAAAAATAAGTATTTCCAATACTCAGTAAATCAGAGAAATTAGAAATCATCAAAAAGAGAAGAAACTACAAAGAAAAGTAAGAGCCTTCTCTGTCTTAGAGCAAGCTTTACAGCTTGTTTTTGTTTGTCCCAAATGTTTAATTCTCAGTAACTCAGAAATATCACTGAAGATCAAAATGATGTACATACTTTTTATATGTTGATTAAAAGTTTAAATAATAAACGAAAGGAAATACAACTTGCAGTTCTACTTAGATCTTTGCAATACATGAGATGTTATATATAGGTGTATAAGTAATAAAGTAATCTAAAGGTAAATTTGGGTATACCTTAATAAAATATGATTAAGGAAAATACAGTTTATAAGCTTAGTAGGAAAATTTTGCTTTTGTAATTTCTTGTGCTCAATTTTCTAACTTAAGTTGATCAACCTAGAGACAAACTGGAAAATGCCCCAAGGCTGCACGGTCAGTCACAGGTCTCCCCCGCCCTGCAGACAGGTGCCCATGGACAGCTTTCACTTTGCTACTTGCAGCTAAAAGAGCCACTGTACCAGGGCCTGGGTATGAGGCATAAAATACACATTTCCAGCACCAAAATAAGGTGATAGTTTCAGAAAAAAAGCTAAACTGACAGACTCCAATTTTTTTATGCAGAATAGATGTCCATCATCTGTAGACTATTTTTAGTACCAAAGGCTCCAAAAACACTAGACTACTTTTAGATGAAAGTGTACTGCTATTTTTAATAATTTGTGACTGATGGCTAAAATGAGTGGGCATTTAAAGATGCTTGAATTTAGAAATTTAGCATTCAACTTTGACCTTACATAATAGATATTTACCATGAACTGTCTACTTCCTCAACCTTTTATTTTCTTTCCTGGTAAGTAAATGTTCCCAGTTTCTCAGGACTTTATAAGAAATAACAGTAAGAAAAAGGAAATACTAAAATTCATTTGGCTACTTGGTATTTTTTTCTTACATTTTTCTTAGTCAAAGATTTCTCTAAGGGCAGTGCAATTTGTTAAAATGTACTCATAATGAGTAAGAAAATAAGTTTCAATATTTCAAAATCTTTTTAAAATTGAGGGTTTGAGACAGTTTAAAGGCAAAAACATCTTAAAGAACTACCTAAGTAAGAAAAGCTCAACTGGTAGATTCACCTATCTTACCAAATTATTTCAGATCTAGAAAATCCCACAAATTATAGACTATATACACAGTGTAAAATGTTTTAATATAGAAACAAAACTAACACTTACCATATGTATATGACCACAGATCATCAAACCAACATTTTTTGTGAAATCATGAACAAGATGAAGCAAAGCTGGGCGTGAGTTTGGAGCACCAGTCATAACAAGACACTGGGGCCTAAATTATGATTAAAAAGAAAAACAAATTAGAAAGTTTAGGCATTTGGTTAACAAGGACATGATTTTAAGTTGTTTCTCTAAGAATAAATGAATACATTAGAACCATCTTTATGCAAATGTCATCACAGGCCAAAGGATTTGCATGTAAGAATGTGATTTTTAACCAGGTACTTAACTTGGTACATAAGAAATGCAGAAATATTATCTAGCTCTTAAAAATATTTTAATTCTAGTCCCCCTTCTCTTTATTCTATCTGGAATTTATTTGGGTAAATTATTGTATGAGGGAGGGTTTTAACTCTGTCAAATTATATCTACTCTTTGTAGCACCAAACTGCATGATCCATCCTTTCACCACTGATTTTAAACTACATTTAGCATATACTAGAAAACATGCATGTACTTGACTCTGTTTCTGGCCTTTTCATTACATTGTGGGATTTTATTCTTAGAGCAGTAAGATTTGGTTTTAAGTCACCCCCCCCCCCCCACACACACACACAAACCTTTTATACTATGTTTTGAATGCCTGTTGCTAATTTTTTATTGTTTTAAGAAAATATTCGTGACTCTCTAGTCATTTTCAATTTCAAACAAACTTAATTATTTTAAATATTTATGTCACCCAGTCAGTTTGTTGGGTCTTCATTGTATGTCTCACACATCATTTCATAGGTTTTATCAAAGTACTTTGTATACGTATATTTAACGTGGAGGAAATTTCTTTTGTTTTATAAATTTGTTCCTTATGTGCAGAAAAGGCCTTCATTTTTCATATTTGATTTATATAAGGTACTGAAATAAATTTCAAAACACTTTCAGTTAAAAGGAAATGCAGAAACAAAACCTTTTTGGGTTAAATAAGGATCCTGACAAATGTCCTCTAAAGCAACAAATAATATTAAGACACTACAATTCTGGTAGGTAGTATAGAAAGAAATGACTATGCTAGTTTAATAAAAACAACTTTTCATCTTGTGAAAGCAATTAATGATCTTGTTTTTTCACAGAGTGCACAAAACTTCCTGAGAATATGGCTTTGCCATTGTGTACTAATAGGTCACTTTTCTCCTCACTTCATCAAACTATAATTACTCCTATTTGTAGTATCAGCCCCCTCTAAACTAACTTAATTTTAATAACTGTTGTCACATGAGTAAAACTGCTCTTGGTGAAGAAACAGTTTTTATTTGAACTATAAGTTTTAATTCTAATAAATTATGGTGAAAGCCAAATTGAATTCATTTGCTTTTGTAAAAATATAATAGTGGAAGGATTTTTGTATACTCTTAACACTTGATTTTCATTGACTGGCAATAGAAATCAATCTTACTTGATTAATACAATTAGTAAGGCATCCATTTTAATAAGGACAGATAACAAAAGATTATGAAAGGAATACATAAAAGTTAAAAGAAATTTAACAAGAAGCAAATAAATAGACTGAGAAATCTAACTTAAACATTAAATTTACTCTTAGAGTAGTTCCAAACTATACTCATAAAAATAAGCATCAGAGGGCCTCCCTGGTGGCGCAGCGGTTGAGCGCTGCGCTGTGGAGCTGTCGGCAGCGAGTTCGACGCCCAGCCAGGGAGATTCCCACATGGTGTGGCAGACCTCTCCTGCCTCACCTGCTGCTCCCCTCAGCAGTGTATTTCTGATCTGCCTGTTCTGCTCCCCACTCTGTCTCTGGTGAACCCTCTCACCGCCCCACGCCTCTGGCCTGTACCCCAGCTTGTATGTATAAATAAATAAATCTTTAAAAAAAAAAAAAAAAGCATCAGAACCTGAATAAAGACTAAAAAAATGCAGACTTAGTCAGAATTTTAGCAAGCAAGCTGAAAAACCAATTCTGTGGGAGAAGTGCTTTAGGAACTAGTCAATCATAAAACTATGTTGTATGGCCCAGACTGTTAATTGTCCTTAGTATTCAGTTTCCCATCTAAACTTTAGCAGTTACCAAGATGGAGATTATATTTGCTAGCCTTCCGAGCGGCTAATAGTGGTCCTATAACTAATTTACACAGCCCATAAGATGTTCTAGTTCCAGATCACCCTTGAAAAAGGAAGTTGGCCTCCATGCTTTCTTTGCCTTTCCTATAAGCCAGACCATGGATAGAGGTGGTGATGACACTGACAAATGCACAAATAAGAGTAAAAAGTCTAACTTAGGAATGGCAGATTGGTAAAATACAAAAAAGAAATTTGCGTATCTGCTATAAATCATCCATCTACCACTAGACAATAATCATGTAACATGGATATCTGTCTTTTTGAGTCACTGTATTTTTTCAGCCTTTTTATTATGGTAGCTTTAACCTATACACTAAGTGCCTGTTTACTATGAAAAGTTAACTTGTAGTCCTATCTTTACCAAGAAATAAATATACCACAAAGGCACTATTTGGTGTAGTTTTATCCTACCAAGCAACACATAGTACAAAATACCATTCAAATGACTTTCAGTAATAATGATTAAATAATAAGCATTTGCTTTCATTCTAACTCCTTTCTCAAAAATTTCCATAATGTCAACGGGATTATTTATAGGCACAAAAACAAAGATACCGAGAACAGGAGAGGACACTAGAAAAATGAAGAATAATAAAGGATTTGACAAATCCTAAAAGATTTAAGAGAAAGTTTTACTGAATTTACTCCAAAACACTAAAATGCCTAGGAGTTAACAGGTATCTCTGGAAGTGGCAGGGGCAACGTGTTAAAGAAAATAAGGACTAATGTAAACTTTTCTTAAGAAGCAATGAAAATCAGATCATTCCCATCATTATGGTGGGCAATTACTTAGGCCCCTCTCCAAATCAGTTAGGGAAAGGCTTATTTGCTACAGAGGGTGCCTCTGGTTGGCATACACCAGCTACAGATAAGGGTAGAACAGCTATTTTAAACAGGGGAATTAAGATCACATTTACTTGCTGAATCTGGAGATCTTAGAGCAGTTCCCCCACTTGGCTATCAGAACTCTGGTAGCCAGGACTATCAACAAGAAGAGTATTAATTCTTTTCTGATAAATCTAATCAGATCAGAAGAAACTCTTTAATGCTTTCATAATCTACATTAAGGGCTTCAACTGAGAAGTCCCATCTAAGACTACAAATTAAAGAAACAGAAAATGGTGGAAAAGATACTTCACAGAAACTGAAAAGTGAAGAAAAAGAAATCTTTTAGCAACTTTGGTGATGACTGAGATTGTCATAAATAAAGTTAAAAGAAGGGTGGGAAAAGAAAACTTGGCAAAGAAAGCTCTAACAGTAAAAAAAAAAAAGGCAATCATAATTTACTATATGGTTCATGTCTGATTCATGGTTAAAAAAAAATCACAAAAATACAAACATCAAACACGATTTAATCAATAACAAAAATGTGCCAGGAGGAGAGGTAAAGGTACATGTGTGTGGTGGTCCCATGTAGATGAAAAACATCAATAGATAATATCTGAAATAAAAATTGAAAAATTCAGGAAGACAGGCATGCTTTTGGGAATATGAAACAAGTATTAAATGAGTGACCTATGAATTGAAAGTGGTTGCCTATGTGAGAGAAGTGAGTATGAAGGGTGGGCAAGTACTACTTTTCATGACAAATCTAAGTTTCTCCCCTCTTTAAACTATATTCATGTAATTGTCATAAAAATCTTAAGTCATATTGGAATAATATTTAATGCTCTAATAAGCCATTGCAACAGGTTTTTATAGATGGCAAATTAATTGTGACTATATCCTTAGTTCTGTGGTACGACTTCTACATAAAGAAATAGTTTGTAGATTCTGCATACAAGTTTTCCTCCCAAGGCTCTCATTCCTTTCACTCTTCACAGTTTCTCCTACTTTAAATCTAAAGGCCTATGGTTTCTGGGAACACTCCATTATGGGGGAGGAGGGAGACACATAAAAAGCAACAAAAAGTATATACAAAGACTTTTCTAACTAGGAAATATTGGTAGAACAGATCTTTTTTTGGAGGTTATACCACTCTTCAGAGTTTCTTTAAAAAAATTTTTCGCTTTCAATTTACTGACAAACCTATTTCTTTTTTTTTTTTTTAAAGATTTATTTATTTATGCATACAAGCTGGGGTACAGGCCAGAGGCATGGGGCAGCGAGAGGGTTCACCAGAGACAGAATGGGGAGCAGAATGGGCAAATCAGAAATACACTGCTGAGGGGAGCAGCGGGTGAGGCAGGAGAGGTCTGCCGCGCCATGTGGGAATCTCCCCGGCGGGTGTCGAACCGGTGTCGCCCCTGCCGGCAGCTCCACAGGGCAGCGCTTAACCGCTGAGCCACCAGGGAGGCTCAACAAACCTATTTCTGTGATATGTAGTTGTCAATGAGAGGTGATTCCTTGTGACTACAAATAGTCACCAGTTTACTGACAGGTTTAATCAACAATATGAGAATGATTGTCTACTGATCTACTTTTAAAAATGTCAAGCCTCGGGGCCTCCCCAGTGGCGCAGTGGTTAAGCGCTGCGCTGTGGAGCTGTTGGCAGCGGCGACGCGAGTTCAACGCCCGGCCGGGGAGAATCCCACATGGCACAGCAGACCTCTCCTGCCTTGCCCGCTGCTCCCCTCAGCAGTGTATTTCTGATCTGCCTGTTCTGCTACCCGTTCTGTCTCTGGTGAACCCTCTCGCTGACCCACGCCTCTGGCCTGTACCCCAGCTTGTATGTATAAAAAAAAAAAAAAGTCAAGCCTACCTTAAGTATAAAAATCTATAATTTCTAATAATCTACATTAAGTAAATATATCTGGATTTAGAAAAGTATGCATCAATACTGCTTTAGTAACTGAATCTCATCAATTATTTAGAAGTATTTAATTTAGGAAATACATTTAAAATTGATGACTGATAAAACACTAGAGGATAAAATATAATCATTTATTGAGGACAAAAATAATAAACATTCTCTAAGGTGGTGAGTCTTCATCACTAATACTGGTTTATAGTAAGTCAGTAATGAGAAAGAAAAAACCAATATGAAAAGTCTTGAAGACTTCTAAAACTTTCATGACATTTTATAAGGTTTGTGTAATTTTAATTACTAAGAAATTACAATCTTGTTTTTTAATAAATTGCACAAGTCCAACCATAAATGAACATAATACTTTATGCTTTCAGAGAATTTTACATTCAATGTCAGCATATGAAAATATTGCTGAACAAGTAAAGAACAAATAGCCATCCAAGACACAATGTTTCTATTACCTAAAGTTTTTCACATGGTCTTCCACTCCAGAGAGGCGAATCGAGTGCTGCAGTGCACTCAGGTAAGTCAGGGCTTGTGTAGAAGATCCCCAGTTCACATCTGTTAGAAGAGAGTGTTCATGCAGCATAACATTAATATCACCAACCAATTAAAAACAATTTTAAGACACACATAAGTTAATGCTTTCATATCTAAAAAGTCAATTGGTGAAATAAACTATTAAACTTGGAACTTCAATGTTCTTACTATGACATTAAGACATGGCTAATCTGAACTATACTTACATTTAAATAAAAAGCAAAAGTTAGGAAAGACTAATAACAGAGATACAGACATTCTGTATCCAACTCAAAAAAGCGTAGAAAACATTTTGAGATTAATTACATAGCCAAACGTGTAAAGGGAAAAAGGCAAATCTCTGATAGCCAAAATGCACTATAGTAGTTTAGTTTATTTAAACTAGCAGATTTTATTCCTTACGGATTAAAAAGCATAGACATTAATTAATAATATTACAAATTTCATTTAAAAACTTAGTACCTAAAACAGTATCTTTATTGTTTATTTCATTTTTAAAGCTGCCAAAATCTTATTTTCTTAGGTCAGGATTATAAAATGTTTTTTCACTATTTAAGATCAGTATGTTTCAACTACTCATAATCTTTTCATTGTCCATTCTGTTGGGCCAAAATTTTAAAAACTTCTCTCAATGGATCTTTCTTCTGTATCACAGTTTAACACTCTGAATAATGGACTGATCACGAAATATATATAGGCATCATATTCTTTTTTTTTTTAAGATTTATTTTTGCATATAAGCTGGGGTGCAGGTCAGAAGTGTGTGGCAGTGAGAGGGTTCACCAGAGATAGAGTGGGGAGCAGAACAGGCAGACTGACCGAAATACACTGGTGAGGGGAGCAGCGGGCGAGGCAGGAGAGGTCTGACGCGCCATGTGGGATTCTCCCTGGTGAGGCATCAAACCTGCGCTGCAGCTGTCGACAGTTCCACAGCACTGCGCTAACCCGCTGCGCCACCAGGGAGACCCTGCATCATATTCTTATGTGGTTATATATTCAGGATTCATCGATATAACAAATTCTAGATAATCTTTAAATATCTTCCAGTTAAAACATGTCTGTCCCATTTTCCCTGGTATATATAAGGTAGTGGACACTGCATCCTCTAAAATTTTGTGAAGTCCATATACTTGAACAGTAGGTACTAAGACTAAAATAGGTATTACATGTTCACTAGGCTCACAGCTACTACAGAACTGCAAATCTAATCCTTTCCAATAGTAATTTAAAACATACTGAGTGCCACAGAATTAGAATGGATTAGTTCAATTTAATGTATGGGTAAAAATGGAATTCTACAGCATGAAAAGCCCCAGCAATTGTTTCATTGAAACGACATGGATTTCAAAATAGTGTCTCCAGTTTTCACAAATATACCTTTCAAATATACAAAAGGTGATGCTTAGGTATGAGAAAAAAAGAACTTCTACATGTTTTTGAACTTGAAATACTAAATAGAAAAGGTTACTGACCTGGTTTTTTATAGGTAACATATATATACAGTCCAAGTACTATCACATATGTTAGCAATGCAGCCCACCAGTTAATGACAAACATCACTATGCAACAAAGTATTGCTCCGGTAAGAGAGATCCACATGTTGTAGTATTTGAATGCAGGACGCCATCCTGCAATAACACATGAATAAATAAGTCATTCAAATACCTCATCTGCTTTAGACAATGGTATATGTATGCACAAAACAATAGCGGTTGCTCTACTGAAAAGCTTTAAACATTAGGTATAAGGCTAATATATAACAGTACAGTCATAGGCTGTTATTGATCACAACTTAATTTCTTGATTCTTTTGACCATGAAGAGGGCACATCTGTTTACTTTCACATTATTCTATCTTATTATTAATAGTTCTGTATTCAGTAAGCTTCTGGTTAAAAAAAAAAAAAGGTGTAAATCATCACTAGAAGCTTAAGAATATGTTCTAAAAGAAATGTTCCGATTGATTCCTTTATAGTATGGCTTTATTTTCTAGTTTTTACCCATGACACATAGCCATATTCCATGAAAACACCCAACATCCAAACAAGATGTTCTTGTAAATCATTAAAAATTCATCTACCTAGTTAGAAAATTAGGAGTTGCCATAAAAATGTATCTTCCCATTTTGTTAAATATTTATGAATTAAGCTCACTCTAATGTTGAAACCATTTAAAAAAAAATTCATTCATAGCTAGTTCCAACATAATTACTATTTTCAACATAAATTATATTCTTCTTTAAATTAAAATTAATTTTGAGATAACTGCAGATCCCACAAAGGTTTATGAAATAAAACAGAGATGCCAGGTACCCTTTATCTCATTTCCCCCAATAGCAATATCTTACAAAACTGCAGTATCGTATATCAGATACTGCAATTACAGTCAAAGGGCTCCAACACAAAGTTCCCGTGTCCTTTTATAGTCACACCCATGTCCATCTCTAAAATTTGTATTTTTAAAGGAAAATCTGAAGCTGAGAAATTTTATCTGAAGTTCTCATACTTTATCTTTCCTCTACTGAGTAAATTTTAGACCCTTAAAAGACATACTGTTTTGTTCCCTCATTTCCTTCCCTGATGTCTAACCGTTGTTATGGTTTATAAAATTAAAAGAACTGTAATACAAGTACAAGGTGTACTTTTTCAGTTGATAGATTACTCCTTATACTGGAACTCCACAGAATTCATTGTGTTAAAAATATTTCTGGACAGGTAACTAAATCATAATTTTATCTTTAGAATTGACATAGAAATCAGTTAAATAAACAAAAACAGAAAAAACAGCAAAATAATTCTCTCCTGGTGTTAATCAGAATTTAAGGTTAATGCTATCTAAGGAGAAGAAAAAGTAAACTTCAGAATAAATGTATCTCTCAAGATTCACTTACTTGGTTTAACTTTAAAGGTACACTGAGCATTGATAAGCTAATCCCACACATACCAAATTTTACAAAGTGTGAAAAGTTTTATTTTCTTGAAAACCATAGTAACACAGTCATAAAACTATTTAAAAATGGTAAATCACCTGGAGATTTTGCAAGTGATGCATGGAACACTGAAAAATTGATCAAAGCATATGATGCAAGGAAGAAATTAGAGATAATTGGAGCAATAACGTTCAGTTCAGCTGCAAAAGAAACATGAGGTATTTACTTACTGACATATTTGACACTTACAATTTTTTTAAAATTATGAAGTTATTTCAAGACTTTAGACAACAGCATAATGAATGCCCCTATATCCAAAAATCCAGATTTAATGACCACTTATATTTTACCACATATATTTTGCACTTTACTTTTCAGAAGTCAAACTTTATGAACAGTTGAAACCCACTTTATTCCTCATTCTTCCTAAATTGGTGTATTTTTTCCATTGATATATGATTTTAACACACACACACACACACACACACACACACACACACAATGTAGTATTGGCCTGGGTGTTTCAAAAGGTATATAAATAATATCATATCATTCCCAGTTTGTTTTTTTACATTTATCTGAAATTCATCTACATTACATAAGAAAATCGAGTTTATTCACTTTTTAAATTTGAATTGTTTGATCGTGGGAAACTTTTAAATATTGTCAACTAGTTCTCCAAAAGTAAATATACCAAATTTATACCAAGTAGCATTACATGAGATTTAATTTTCATACTTGATGGTATGATGGTTTTTAATAAAAGTGTCTTCCAAATCCAGTAGCTAACTTGTGATCAGAGATAACAATGCCAAAAAGTAGCTCATTAAAGGCTCTACATTCATGGAGACACTGGACTCCTTTTTGCTATTACCTTATTTATTTTCAGGACAAAACCTAGGAGTCTCTCCTAGCACTAATGTAGACTCCATGATGGCAATAATTTTAGCAAATATGTATTGAATATTATCATTTGCTGTATTTTGTAAATACTTTCATTTGATTAGAAATAGCAGTATATTAGGCAATGTAACATTTTGTTTATGATAATTAAATGATTAAAGCTAATAACCTTCACAAAGTTCATGTTTTTAAAGTTCAAACTCTCAAGCATCTACTACGAATATTACTAAATGGTAGTTTAGCACAGCATAATATGGGTAATATCTAATAAAATAATAATTAATACTGATTAATACATTCTTAAGAGGGTGTTTATATATAAAGTAATTATGGAGACACCCTTAATTAGAAAACTAAACTCATTTCAATTAGTATAGATATTAAATGTGAGGACAATGAAATAGGTGTAAATCTAACAAAACATGTACTTGTATTCTGAACACTATACAATGGTAAAAGAAATCAGAGTACTGAAATGAAGAAAAATACCAGGAATGCATCAAAATCTACATTAATACACAATTTATATGACTAACCAATTAAGATGAATCCAAGTGCAATTAAGAATGTTAAGATGTAGCCACGAAGAGGTTCATTATTTTTCCCATAACCTTTAGCAAACATCTGGAAAGCTGGATAGATGTTGTCCTTACATAGAGCCTAATGTAAACATTAAGATAAAATATATAGGAAATAAAACATGCAAATTAGATTATAATTATAATAAGTTAATTGTGAATGGAACATAAAATTTTAATTTGTGGTCCTTTGTCTTTCCCCTTTATTTAGCTACCCTTTAGAGTTTTCCTACAGACTACAAAGGAGATTCAAACATTTCAAGCATAAGAAAGGTAGCTGGCTTCAAATACCAATGAAATTATTACCATGTTATCCCATGCCCATGTTGAAATTTTTATGAAGACAGAATTGGAGAAGCAGGCATACAAATTTACAAGCTGGAGAAATATGTCAGAGGTGAGACTCACTTTAAGAAAAACAAGTATAAATTCTAGATTTAAAGCAGATAACAATCCTAGTTATAAAACTAAACCACTTTTCATAAAACATTACTGAAAACAATTTTAAGAAATATATCCTACACCTTTACTATACTTACTTGACTACCACAAAGACATTAAGAACAAGTCTGAACAATCAACGTTTCATTTCTTTGATTTACTAATAGAAACTATTAACTGTTTCCTATTATCAGCTATTTGTTTATTCAGGAAGATAATGTCTGTACTATTCATCATTGTACACTAAGTAGCTAACACAATGTATGTTACATATCAGCCATCCAAATATTTGTAAAATAAAACATTTAGGTTGGCATCATGCTAATAAGGGCAGTTCTTTAATTTTTCTGATTTATGATCTTGGACTACATTATAACCCCTGGTAAAACATGAAAACTTATGCTAATAGAGTGAATAAAGAATGTAAAAATTCACTACTTCTAGTAAGACAACTCAAAGACTACACATTCACAGTTGGTAAACACACAAATGTTTATATAAATATACATATTCACTTACAGTTAAATATACCAGTGTTAGCATATGTGTGTATGTATATCATATACATATATGGAGGCTGACAGAAGTAAACACATTTTAAAAATAAAAACCTCCAAATGAAATATATCACCTTAACTTTCCCTTTAAAATAAACTCTAACATGAAAATACTTACCTGAAATATTTTGGGGGCACTCACAAGGGATGCTAGTGCAGAAGACAGAGTGGCTGAAAAGATACCTGCAGAAATCAGTGGTGCAAATCCTGACACCATGCTCATTACCTTAAAAAGTGATAGAAATAGGGGAAAAAAAATCTTAGAAACAATTTACAAGTAACATAATAATTATCTTTATTACTGTAAAAATGGAGACTAACACTGGAGAAAACTTGATGAAATTAATAATCATTAATCAATTAATATTCATTAATTATAATACTTATTAAAACAATTATTTTATTCATTAAATAATTGTTTATTGTTAAAACAATTAATTATTATTATAATCATTATAATTAATGGTAATTATAATAAATATAATCAATCACTACAGAATTGCATTACAAATTACTTAAACATTTACCAATAGATGATACCTTAATAAAACTTTAACTTGGAAAGAAAATCTTGAATTTTTGTAATTTTCAAAGATTAATGGCAGAGAAGATTATATCGAATTACCTAGTATCCATAACCCACTTTCAACAACCATCAGTGCCTAGACAACCCCACATTATTGTGAATCAAACCCAGGAGATTATTTCATACATTTCAGAGCATACCTCTAATGAATAAGAATTTTCATTTAAAGATTTATTTATTTTTGCAAACAAGAACTGGCCTTGAGGCCTGAAGTGAGCGGGGGTGAGAGGATTCACCGGAGACAGAGTGGGGAGCAGAACAGGTGGATCTACTGAGAAACACTGCTGAGGGGACCAGCAGGAGAGACAGGAGAAGTCTGCTGTGCCATGTGAGTCAGCTCCCTGGACTGGGATTGAACTCATGCTGCAGTGGCTGGCAGTGGCTGGTGATAGCTTGATAGCACTGAGCCTTTAAACCCTGCACCACCAGGGAGGCCCACTAATGAATGAAAATTTTTAAGAGCTAACTACAAATCCACTGTCACAACTTAAAAACTGAATAAATGCTTAAAAGCAAAGGTCCAATATTCTAATTCCCAAAACTGCCCCTCCTCTATTTTTTAAATAGTTTATTCCAGTCATGATCCACAAAAGGATTATACATTATATTTGGGTGATGAGTTCTTTAGTCTTTTTCAATATACGGGTTTACCCTTTAACATTTTTATCACTTTTTGTAGTTTCTTCTATAAAATCATCACACTCTGGGCTTTGCTGCCTACATTTCCATTGTGCTGTTTAACCTGATCCTCTCACCCCTATAAACTGGTGGGTGGATCTAGACAGTTTATGAGTTACAAGTTTTCTTTTTTTTTTTTTAAAGATTTATTTCATTTTTGCATACAAGCTGGGGTATAGGCCAGAGGTGTGAGGCGGTGAGAGGGTTCACCAGAGATAGAGTGGGGAGCAGAACACGCAGATGGACTGAAATACACTGCTGAGGGGAGCAATGGCAGAGGCAAGTGAGGTCTGCCGAGCCATGGGGGATTCTCCCCCACCACGCAGCGAACTCGCACAGCAGCCCGTGATAGCTCCATAGTGCTGCACTAAATGCTGCACTAAACAGCTGCGCCACCAGGGAGGCCCCTGAGTTACAAGTTTTCTAGTAAGACTATTTCAAGGTTCTATGATAAATTTCTGTTAGGAAGGTTGTTTCATTTTTTATTTTATTTTTTTTAAAGATTTATTTATTTATGCATACAAGCTGGGGTACAGGCCAGAGGCATGGGGCGGCGAGAGGGTTCACCAGAGACAGAGTGGGGAGCAGAACAGGTATATGGACGGAAATACACTGCTGAGGATCAGCAGGCAAGGCAGGATAGGTCTACTGCCATGTGAGAATCTCCCTGGCAGGGCATCAAACTCACGTCACAGCTGCTGACAGCTCCACAGCACAGTGCTTAACCACTGCGCCACTTGGGAGGCCCTCATTTTTTATTTTTAAGAGACCAAATATTTTATAGTTAAATGTGGAAATATTTTCAGATATATATATTTTTATATATAAGACATATATATATTAAACAAAATTAGTCATACATTAATAATGATGAAGCTGAGAATTACACATTAGGTACACTATATTATTTCCTGACCTTTGTAAATGTCTACATATATCCATATGATAAAATTTAAAAAAAAACAGATTTATCAATTCGACTATGAGAAGACAATCAGATAAATCTAAATTGAGAGGCACAATGCAAAATTCACAATGCCTGAACCTTCAAAATGTCATTATCCTGAAATATCAGCTCAAGAAGGCTAGGAACTCTAGATTAAAAGATTTTAAATTAACATGATAACTAAATACCATCTGCAATCCCAGATTGGATCCTAGATCTAGAAAAAATAGCTATAAAGGTCATTACTTGAACTATTGGGTTAATATGATGAATATGGAATATATATTTGAGATGTATGTTGTCAACATTAAGTTGCTTTTTTTTTTTTTTAAAGATTTATTTATTTACTCATACAAGCTGGGGTGCAGGCCAGAGGCGTGGGGTGGTGAGAGGGTTCACCAGAGACAGAGTAGGGAGCAGAACAGGCAGACAGACAGAAATTACTGCTGAGGGGAACAGCAGGTGAGGCAGGAGAGGTCTGCCGCGCCATGTGGGAATCTCCCTGGCCAGGCGTCAAACTTGTGTTGCCGCTGCCAACAGCTCCACAGCGTAGTGGTAAACTGCTGTGCCACCAGGGAGGCCCAACTTTAATGCAGTTTCTATCCAAAGTCCAGCAAGACTTTTTGTAGATACATATAAAAGTGTTCTAAAATTCATGTGGAAAAGCAAAGGAACCGATAAAGTAGGAGAACACAATCTATCTGATTTCAAGATTTATTATAAAACCATAGTGACTTCCAGAATGTAAAGTATTTATTATGAAGGAGTACAGACAAAAATTATTGGAACAGAACAGAAAATACAGAAAAAGACACAACAAATTTAACTGTGTATGAGCTGTTTCTGATGTTTCCTTTCTTTCTGAAACAGTAGACTATTTGTAGTATGCTGTATGCATATAGATAGATAGATAGATAGATAGATAGATAGATAGATAGAGATATGATTTTTATACCCTACGTAAGTGTTATCCTTAGGGGCCCTTTTTGCTCTTTAATGGTTTTAGTCGTCCTTTCTAAGTTATTGCTGTATTCTTGTCAGATTTGATTAAAGTGTGATTTCTAGATAAATACAGAATGTTTATATAACATAAATTTGATGCTTACCTGAAAGTTGTTCATTAGGCCAAAAGAACAAGAATTGCTCTCACAGTAGGAAAAGTCAAAGTTTAATTTGCAGGCCGCGGAAGTACAGTTTGTTAGCTCTGTTACAATAGTGTCATTAACGTTCCCAGTGGCATCTCGAACAACACAAGAACCTGAAGCACAAGTGACAATGACAGTAATATAGCTGAGTTTTATATTCATTTCAAAATTATATATACCCACAAATAAATTATGGTACTGACTTCATATGTATCTGTTTACAACAATGTACCCTCTATAATTAAGATAGCTTTACCTGGAATGGGATTGGGAAAGCATCATGATTGGGAAAGCATTTAAGCAGTGAAAAAAGAAACTTAGATAAAAAACAGTATTGGCATAAATGTTTTAAAACCTTGTAAAAATAGTTGTAAGGCTATATGTTAGCAAAATTATTTCCTGATCTGTTTGGTTAATAAGTCCTTAAGCAAATGTAAACAAACACTGTTGAAAAATTTCCAAATGGTAGAAAAATGTAACAACGACTACAGTTAATAGGTGCCAAAGATCAGGCTTCAGTAATGTCAATCTCGTGTAATGGAAAATAAACATTAATGAATTCTGACTATTTATAATTTTGTCTCAAATAAGTCTACCCTGATAATAAGAAAATAAATGTTATCTGTAATCTACTTACAAATTAGCCCATGGGGAGTAATGAATGGGTACAAATGAAATAAGATTAACCATTCTGAAGCTGGGTGATGGTTGTATTGGGCTAATTAGAAAATAACTGTCTACTTTTGCACTTACGTGAAGCCTTCCTTAATTAAACAATCTAAGTTTTCTTGAACCAAGCATTTGGAATAACATGTATAACTATCAGAAATTGCAATTCCTTCAACTTTAATATTTTTCCTTTTGATACACTTTAACACTGTTATGTCCCACTGATGAGATAAAAATTATAGTAGTTTAGCAAAAACTGAATTAACCAGGAAATTAAGTATAAAAGATAGGATATTTTAATTAGACCACATTCTTTTTTAAAAAAATAAATATTTGCTTATCTAGGCACAAAAGCTTGGGTGTAGGCCAGAGGTGTAGGGTGGTGAGAGGGTTCACCAGAAACAGAGTGGGGAGCAGAACAGGCAGATGGGCTGAAATACACTGCTGAGGGGAGCAGCAGGCAAGATAGGAGAGATCTGCTGCATCATTTGGGAATCTCCCTGGGCGGGGATCCAACTCTGGATAGCTTCACAGTGCTGTGCTCAACCCGTTGCGCCACCAGGGAGGCCCAGACTACATTCTTCATTCCTAAAAACTCCTCAACTACCTCTCAAAACAGTGTTTACAAAACCATTTTTCAATAAATGTAATTCTAAAACCACTAGCTAGTTGAGAGAACAGAGCCCTGTCTAGCTCTGCAGCATCTCCTTTATGAAATGCTTTTCAATTTCATACTGATATTTTAAAATGGAAATTCTTTTTGGAGGGGAAAGGTCCTACTGCTTTGAGCAAACTATATAACCACAGGTATAAGAACAATCTTTACTGGCCCAGCTACAGAGTATCAGGGGAAAAGGTTATATTCATGACTCCCAGGTCCAGGACAGAGAATGAAATGAGTATGGGGGTCAGTAATTTTAAAGAGTCAAATAAAAACTGAAAATGCTTATCTTCCGCAACACATTATTTTCAATGTGAAACAACTAGTTATGGCAGTCTTTAAGTTAAGACTAACTTTTCTTTACTAGTTTATGTATAATGTACATAAGCATTTATGTACATGTTTATGTATAATGTACATAAGCATAACATTCAGGAGAACATAAAAATACTTTGTTATGGTTATATATAACTATATATGTATGGTATTTGTCTTTTCAAAAGATATATGGACATTATTTTTAAATAAATGAAACCCATTTCTTTTTTAAATATAAATTTAGCCCACCATAATAATATTAACTCTTCTAACTCTTTAGAAAAATTTCAAAATTAGCAGTAAAGTTTATCAAAAACAGTTATTTCATTACTTCTCCCTTCCCCTCTCACCAAAATCACTGAATATTATAGCAAAAATGAAATTTTCTTATTGAAATATGACTGGAACATATTCAGTGGTCTATGAATTTGGAGTCTGTGATTCTTTTAGAATGGCATTAAACTAAGATTTACTCTTATGCTTAATATATTAAACTGTAAAACTTAACTTATAAAATTTAGACTTTGAGAACAATGTTTATATTTCAAGAATATATGTTTTGGGTAAAGTATATTATCTCATAAAAAGTGTGATAGGACAGAGACAATTTATAGTAACTGTATACAAGTTATTATGTAAATTTGGTTACTGGGATTTTATTGCGGGTTAGAAAGTTTCAGTTACAGAACCTACTATTATAAATAGCCTTTAAAGACTTTATGTTAAAAAAAATTAAAAACCATAATGCTCTTTGCCATGAAAATAGATTTTTTTTAAATCTCAAATATGTATTTTAATTTTTTTAAAGATTTATTTATTCATGCATACAAGCTGGGGTAGAGGCCAGAGGTGTGGGACAGTGAAAGATTCACCAGAGACAGAGCGGGGAATTCACGAAAGATTCACCAGAGACAGAGTGGGGAGCAGAACAGGCAGATCGCCTGAAGTACACTGCTGAGGGGAGCAGAGGGCAAGGCAGGAGAGGTTTGCTGTGCCATGTGGGAATCTCCCTGGCCGGGAATCAAACTCCTGCTGCAGTGGCTCTGGATAGCTTCATAGTGCTGTGCTTAACCCGTTGTGGCACCAGGGAGGCCCCTGAAAACAGTTCTTTAGAGCAAGTGCAGACATGGGTCAGCTATCTTTGATAAAGAAATATCTAACCTTTAATTTCTACCTCTAAAACTCAGGGTGTCGGACTGGTTCACCACTGTAATCCTTTCGAGTTCTAAAATGCTATGAATTTGTGAATGCAATAAAATAGCTTAAAATCAAGGCCTCCCTGGTGGCGCAGCAGTTGAGCACTGCGCTGTGGAGCTGTTGGAAGCGCGCTATGCGAGTTCGACGCCCAGCCAGGGAGAATCCCACATAGCGGGGCAGACCTCTCCTGCCTCGCCCGCTGCTCCCCTCAGCAGTGTATTTCTGATCTGCCTGTTCTGCTCCCTGCTCTGTCTCTGGTGAACCCTGTCGCTGCCCCACGCCTCTGGCCTGTACCCCAGCTTGTATGTATAAATTAAAAAAAAAAAAAGAAAAAAAGCTTAAAATCATTTTCCTTCAATGTAGTTACTTGAGCAAGACTTTTCATTTAATATAATTCAATAAAACCAGTTCTCATGCAAAAAAATGCCAGACATTGCTTACTGGGCTTGAGGCAATCTTCATATAAGATTACATGAAGATATAAAATAATGAGCATAAACAAAAATACTCAGAACTTTATCAAAATCACAGAGTAAGATAGCTTCTACATATGAATTACATTTATTCAACATATAATCTAAAGAATTTAAGATCTGCAGATAGTATTTTACACACTTTTCTAACTTAATGTAATTAATAAAACTCCTGGAGGAGAAACAATAGATAATTTGGTGGTTTAGATGTCTACAAAAAGTTAGTACTAATGGGCCTCCCTGTTGGCGCAGCGGTTAAGCGCTGAGCTGTGGAGCTGTCGGCAGCAGTGATGTGAATTCTACACCTGGCCTGGGAGAGTCCCACATGGTGCAGCAGACCACTCCTGCCTCGCCCGCTCCCCTCAGCAGTGTATTTCTGTCCACCTTCCTGTTCTGCTCCCCACTCTGTCTCTGGTGATCCCTCTCGCCACCCCGCACCTCTGGCCTGTACCCCAGCTTGTATGCATAAATAAATAAATGTTTAAAAAAAAAAGTTAGCACTAGTTTGCTTTTCAATGTTATTGAATTAAAAAATGTACCCCCTGTAAAATTCCTGAATTTAAAAGTCAGAAATGTCATAAAAAGAAATATTTATAGCATGTACATCATGAAATTTTTCAAACACATATAAAGAAATGTAAAGCTATTTACCTACAGATACTGCAATTCCTATGTAAACCACCGTAGTGATTAAGATGGCTAACAGTGTTCCTTTGGGTATGGCTGACTGAGGATCCTAAAAGACAAAGCGAAAATTATTTTTAAGTATATCTTCAAAAATAAGTATGTGCCATTTTAATAAATAATTGATATAGTACTCTACAGTACTTACTGCAAGATCACCAGAGATATTTGCTCCAGCCAGAATACCAGTTGCAGCAGGAAAAAAGATAGCAAATACAGAAAAGAAAGTCTCCTCTTCTCGAAAATCTGGTCCAAAGTTCTCATTAAATATTTCAGCTGTAGAGAACAAAATATTTTTTGGCAATTTGTGGACAGCAGACTTGATCATAATTTTGGTCAAGAAATAATTGTTATGTGTGACCCCTGACATTTCATCCTGTAAAGTAAATGGTAAATTCTTAAATATTTCCTGTTTCAAGTATAAGTGTTCCTCTTTGGTCTGGGTCATGGCCTACTATTTTATGCACCTTACCAATTATGCTTCTAGCGCCTCTAACTTGACTTTTATCAATAGTCTGATGTAGGTCAAAGTGTAGATTAAAGCCCTCAATTTCAGAGGTCAAAGAAACAAAAAGGAAGAAACAGAAGGACTATCACACTAACCTGTAATCATAATTATTTCATCCTTCTAACTTTTACAGTATTCTATAGCTTTCCCTATTTCCTAGTGGTGAGCTAACTAACTTCTGACACTATTCAGCAGGACTCAGGATAACTGCAGCTAAGGCACCCTAAGTAAAGGTGCTTTCCAGTTTCATAATAATGAAAGTTTTAACTAGTCCTGCTGCTTCCATTTATTCTAAAAAAAAAAAAAAAAAAATCAACCCTGACACTCAAACTAGCAAGTAACTATCATTTATTTATCCATCCACTCAATATTTAAGAATCTACTAGAGTTATCTAGTATTTCAAGGTGCTTAGAGACAAAATAGCAACAAAGTCACAATTTGTACCTTCCAGGAATCAAGAATCTCAAAAGGGAGCTACAAAATAAGTAAAGGAACAGGTCATACCAACAACAATAAATATACTACAGAAACAAGTCGTACAGAATGAATGAGAAAGAAAATGATTTAATGTTTTAACAAAAGACCAAAAGATATATAACCAAGGAGAGAATAGTTAGCTGAGACGTATGAGAGTGAGAAATCAGCCATGCAGTGATCCAGGGGAAGTACCAGTAATAAGAAACAAGATGCATAAGGCCCCAAAGTAGCAAAAAGGATTATCTATTTTGAGGAATTAAAAGAAAATAAATAGAAAAGGGGAGAATAAAATGAGACTATGCAAAATTTTACCAGAGTTTAGATTTTACCCAAACCATAATGGAAGACCAAGCTAGTTCCAGAAAGATACAAATGACAGAATGAATGTTGTTTGTAACTGAAAGGAAGGGCGCAAATACTGAATCAGAGAGACCAATTAGGAGGTTACCGCAGTGGTGATTGGAAACTAAAGCACTGGTTAGAGAAGGATTAGAAAGTGGAGGGACAGGTAGGAAACACTGAGATCTGCATTTCTTTCACTTAGTGAGATGGAAAAGTATGAAAAGCATTAAGTAGGAAACACATCACATAAGCATTTGGCTATACATGTAGATCTTCAGTTTAAAGAAGCGATTCTTGAAGAAACTTGTCAGTCCCTTGCTATCACTTTGAGCCATGAGAACCACATGTGAAACACATGAGAACCAGTCTGTGAAAATCTGACATTCAGCTGATAGGAAAAGGGGAAAGGGTAACAGGAGTAGTAAATAGAAAGTAACCAGTGAGTTAAGTAATGGTATCTACCATTAACTAATGGTATCAAACAGTGATTAAAACATGGAATGTATTCAAGGAGAATGGGATAACTAACTGTTGCTGAGGAAAAGGACTAACGAATAGCACTTTTAATCAATCACTATGTGGCGTGATCTTGGCAGATGGAGGAATAAATATGAATGAAATAAAACAACTGTTCTAAGTATGGTGATGAGTAGATAGCACACACTCTGGAATTATTTCTCCATAGGTTGCTTCATCAAGAAGCAACAAAGAAAGTGGCAACCACATAATAGAGAAATCTCTTAGGTACCCTACCACCCTGTCAAAGTCACTGGCATCATGCCACTCTCACGATCTGATGCACTGAGGAAAACACATCATTCATGCAGTGTTTATGGCAAAAATGAATTACCTGAATCTATATAAACAAATTGGATAAACCCAACTGGAAAGACCTTCTAAAAAACAAGGCCCATTCTCTCTTGAAAAATATCAATGTCATGAAATCCAAAAAAAAAAAAAAAAAAAAAGACTAAGGAGCTTTTTCACATCTGAAAAGATTGAAGATTATGTAAAGAACAACTTAAAGAGGAAAAGAGACTGAAGAGACTTGACAACTAAATAAAAACATGACCAGGGATTGGATTTTGAAACAGCAAGAAAAAAATTCTACAAAGCTCTTTACAGGACTAATTGAAAAATTTGCTCATAAAGTATAAGTTAGGTATTAGTATTGTGCCAAATTAAATTCCCGAATTATCCTTCTCCAAAGAGATACAAGCTTCAGTATTCACATGATTTCTCAAAGAGTTAGCAATCAGAGAAATAATCATTATATATGGAGTGATATAATGTATAGCCTTAAAAAGATAGAATATTAATGTTTTCATCACTGGTGAATCTAAGTAAATAAAGGGTGTAAGGAATTTGTTGTATTAAATTTTCAAATTCTAAGTGTGAAATTATTTTGAAATAAACAAGTAAGAAGTAAAAACTTGAGAAATGTGTCTATGAAAGGGAATTGGAAAGTGAGGTAGTAACTGGAGGAGAATAAAGAACAAGAAACAACGATTTTCAAGGATAGCAATAAGTAGAGCAAGTTTATAACTTGAGTATAGGTGAGAGTTTTGATGCAGGTAATCAAATGGATTATCAAAGGATAAATAACTTTGAGAAAGTAAAAGAAGTGGGATCTGAAACACAGCAGCAGCACTGGTCTTTGGTGAAATAGATACACATGTCACATTAGAAAGGAAAGAGTAGAAAATGAATACCCCTCTAAAGAAGTTGTTTGAACTGAGAAGTTTATAAACATAAATTTTACTGCTGACACCATGATCTTAGTATAATGAGTGAGAAAAGAGCCAAGCAGTATCAACCTACAAAAGAGAAAACTTATATTCCAATGTATATTTACATTTATTTCAGATTAAGATAAGCCCAGATATACTACTTAAATATAATGTATTACTGTACTAGACATGACTGTAAAATACTTTTACAAAGTTGTCAAGGATCTGAAAATAAAGGATATGAACAATGTGGTCTAAGTGATTAAAGTCATAAGCAACTATATATTGGGAATATTTTGAGAAGTAGTTATGCACTTTAATTTTTAACAGTTCTTCAAAAACAAGATTGGGAAAAAGAAAGTATGCTTCAAAATTGAAGTAAAGTAACATTCATAATTAGACGAAATGTAACATTTATGAAGGTACAAAATACAGAAAATTACCTACCTAACTGATGTTGTAACTTTTACTTCTGGCATGCCTAGTAGACACACCACTTCTCTCAATGTAGGAAATTGGGACTTTAAAGTCCAGTGTAGGCACAAGTACTAATAATCAGAATAGACATGACTACTGACCCAGGACCAGAAGACACAAATAATAGATGGGTATCTTTGGTTAACAAAAGAAACTTGAAACAATTCAATCAGAATACTGCCCAGCAACTTAAGTCAGTATAGGATACAGGCCAAAGCAGTGCTACTAACATTATGACCCAGGACTATATGCGTTACCAGTCAGCAACAAGGTTAAGAAGCTTACATCAGAATGTAAATCAAATATATCTCTAGACTCCACCATTTATTTCAGCTGATATTTTTTTCCAGTAAGACTTTCTAAAGGAGGAAATGCACTGATTTACACTCTACATATTTTCACAACTTAGGAGAATGAAGCTACTCTTTTCTTCTAGGGTTGTAAAACAAGTTTTTGTCAGTTGAAGACAATTCTAATACCCTAAGTGATAAGACTTCTTAATGTTACCCCAACTATTCTTTCTCGTTTCCACTTTGCCTTATAGAAATATGGTGGCTGAATTAGGTGGGGAGAAGGAGGGAGTACAGGAAGGAGATACATATAGACACTTCATGAAATAAAGGACAAGTTATTTCAATAGTGGTGATGAAATGTAAAAAGTGTTATAAAAGGTGAAAACTGAAAAGTTCTTACAAAATAATGTAAACTGCAGAAAAACTTTAAGCAGCAATTACACCAAGAAACTAGTATTTCTAGTTGCTTTCAATCTAACATATTTACATATAAAATAAATATCAAATAATGAAGTCATGTTACAACAGAAGATACAATTTCAGTTGAAACCTCCTCAGATTAAAGAGCAAACCACCCATCCTCAATAGCAGTGATTTTTCAACATTGTTATCTTTTGTTGCTAGTAATGAAAATTGAAAGATCAAAATGAACTTTTACTCCAATCACAAAACATATTAAGGGAAACAAAACTAAGGCAAACTCAATTACATTACAAAATATCTAAAATGTACTAAATATACTTAGTAATAGAATGTTACATGATATGCAAAGATAATGTATCTTTTTTTTTTAACTTACATTTATAACCAAAGAAACCTTTGGGCTTCTTGCTCTCCAGTGGGATAAATGTTCCTATGATGAAATCAGCAATAGCTAATAGTAGAATCACCAAAAGAACAATCTGAGCCTAGAAATTTAAACAGTAAAAATCAAATTCAGATATCTCAGGCATATACATTGATTCAGTTCCAGTAGACTATAACTTCCATAAGGAGAAAGATTTCAGTCTGGTTTACCCAGTCCCTCAAACAGTGTCAAAGCACATGTAGGTACTCAATAAATTTTTGTTAAATAAAGGAACAATCATAAAAGAAAAACTATAGAATATTCAATATGATAATAAACATAGGGACAATAAGCTTCTAGTTATCGTGCACCCATTTGCCAATTAACAGGAAAAATGGATAGCACAAGTAAAATAATGCCACGCATTTCTAAAATGAATTAAAGATTTGCATGCCCTCCTACAAATCTTACAGCACTATAAGCTCCAAAGCAATGCAGGCTTTTTATCTGTATCATTTCCAGTCCCCTCCACCATGCCAGTACGATCTTGAAATGGAGAGCTTATCTGCTACAAATACATGTTTTATATCAAGTCCAAACACAATGAATGTGACTTTTATAAGCAAAGAAAAAGTATGAAAAGATGACAGTAACACCCAAGAAGGGAATTCAAGTAGCAATGAGGCTGGGAAAGGTAACGTGAGACCTACCATAGTCTTCTATAATCTCTTTTTTTTTTAAAGATTTATTTACTTATGCATACAAGCTGGGGTACAGGCCAGAGGTGTGGGGCGGCAAGAGGGTTCACCAGAGACAGAGTGGGAAGCAGAACAGGCAGATGGATGGAAATACACTGCTGAGGGGAGCAGCAGGTGAGGCAGGAGAGGTCTGCCTCACCAAGTGGGAATCTCCACGGCCAGGTGTCGAACTTGCATTGCAGCTGCAGACAGCTCCACAGCGCAGCGCTTAACCGCTGCACCACCAGGGAAGGCCCTCTTCCTATAATCTTAACCTCATAATAAAACTGAGTAGAAGATACCATGAAAGACTATCATCCATGGAACAAGTATAACTTCAATAGAAATCATGTACTAGGTAGTATGAAATTCTGTCCTTTCCAATAAAGTCATTGTGATAAATGCGTAAGTAAATGAACTGAATTTTATGCTAGTAAATAAAAACCTTGGAAAAAATAATTCTTCCAGACTTTCCTAATTATTTGATCTGGTATTTTTCATAGTTTATATGTAGCACAAATGTAAGAATTTATACAATCTCTGAAGTAAACATGAAGAAACTTAGAACTTTGAGTTCCTCAACAGTATCTTTCTGGCTATCCATTACTCAGGAAGCTAGAACTGTGCTGTAGCAAATTCTGTCAAAGACAAGAACATTTCTGGTGCTCAGGCTGTAGGCTAACATGCGACACTTCAACAACTCTCTCCCAGAAATAGTGGAACTGACTTTGGTAACTATGACTCCTGAGATTTCAACAGCAAGGAACAAGGCTAGTTTCTCTAACTTTACATGTACATAAACTTGAAGCTTTCTGTCCATGTATTTATTTTCATAAGGAACTTTAAAATAAATCACAAAACCAATAGTTTAATATGAACAACATAATATATAACATTTCTACATAATGCAAATCAAGATTAGGGGATGGGAGGGAAAAATGTAAGTTAAAATTTATAAATTACTATGTTTAACTGTATCTTAGATTTCCTACTATCTCTAAATATTTCTTGCTGTCAAATAATAAATAACCATGTGAACTTCTCTGAAAACGATCACTTAGGAATCTTTAAAATCTAACAGTATTATCACAACTTAGAGCATTCCTAAGATATGACTTCTAAAAGTTTGTATATTAAGTGTTTAGATTTCAGTACAATAACTACTCACTTTTGCCTCCCACTCCATTCCAGCTACAGAGATTCCTAAAAGGACCACCACTGTAATGGCTCCAATAATTCGGATATCATTGATTTCATCAATCATAAGTATGGAATGTTCCTAGAAAAATAATTATAAATGTGAGCAATATTTATTTAACATAAACTCTAATTCTTTTGGAGACATTTTAGGTATAATGGTGGCTTAAACACAGAGATTGAATGTTTACTTAATGAATAAATAGGAGAACCAAAGGAAAAAATTACTATTTTACTAAGTATCACTGAAGTATCTGATGACATAAAAAATAGTGATCAAATTATTAATGCTACATTTAAATTAGACCCAAATAAAGACTGCTAACAAGCAAAAGAAAAAAAATCATAGTATGATTCAGTTGTATTATAAAAAATATTAGGTGATGGGTCACGGGTGAATGGGTAGTGGGTTACCCAAGGGGAATGCACAATGTAAAAAACATAAAAAAACATTAAAAAAAAGTATTAAGATTTTTTAAAATTGCATAGCAGAAATACATTTTAAATTCATTTGAATTATTAAGCTCATGCTTTTAAAGCTCTTATATTACATAAGGAAAATACAAACACACTTTCAGGCAGTTGTCCAAAATCACACTGCTCCATTTTATGAGCAACATTATTTATAGTTTAGTATCAATGACCATAAAAACATACTGAAGTAAACAATGAAAGAATATGAACTCTGAGTGATAATGTTTGCTTACTTCCTTTTCTCCACCTGGCCTAGATAGGTAAGATCAATGACAGTTAAGTGTTGTTAGTCCTTTTCATATTTTATACTTCCTAATATAGCACATACTATGGTGGAAGAACAGTTAATAACCTGAGGAACTACTGCAGGTGTCACTCAAGATTTTCCTCTCATTTAATAACACTTAATCCTACTTCACTTCCACTGCTTTAACTACATATATCTCCAATGGCTCTTTTCAAACAAGTCCTCTTATGAACTCCAGAACAGCATTATCAACTTTATGGCCAGCCATATATAGATATACTTCTAGTTCCTCAAATTAGACATCCAAAACTAAAATGTTTCAGAATGAATGGTAACAGCTGCTACCTAAATGCTCAAGTCAGAAATCTGTTCAGTAATTTGAAATAATGCTTTCTCTTTCTCTAATTTCCCAAACCCCAATTCCACTTACCCAATTCTGAAAAAAATATCTCAAGTTCACTCAAATCTCTCTAGCCCTACTGTTCATTGTCTTAATACAAGCCACCATCTCAGGATAGCTAAAACAACCTTTTTATATTGTTTCCCATCTCTACTATGAACCATCAAATTCACTCTCCATATTGTGGTCAGATATTTCTTGAGGTCTCAAATTTGATCAAGTAATGTCCCCCAACTCCAATCAAGATAAGACCTAAACTTAACACTCAACAAGACCCTGCCACACTTTATCCTTTTCTCTGTTTTAAAATCTCTTGCCACTTTGTGCTCCAGTCACACTGTCTTATTTTCTAGGTTGTTTTTAAAAGGAAACAAAACAAAACCAGATCTTAACCTACCCCTTCTGAACCATTATTTTCTTTTCAATCCCTCAAATCACACAACAGATAGCCTATCTGCCTGTTCATGTCTTGACTCCCTTCCTGGAAAATCCGTTTCTTTTTTTTTTTTTGTGATTTTTTTTTTATTCTTGTTTATGTCTTTTACATTTTGTATTCCCCTTGGGTAGCCCACCACCAATTCACCCGTGTTCCATCTCCATGGTCCCTTGTGTTCTTTTCTATTCCATATTGTGCCTTTATCCTCCCCTTCCCCCCCCGCCTCCGCTGAGCCGCTGAGTTTCTTAACACTCCTCTCCCACCCCCATTCCTCTGTAAAGTAACCCTCCCTTCATGTTTCCAAGGTCTCCTATTGTTACCCTCTTCTGGCATTCTGTAGTAATTTTTTCCTTTGAAGGATAAGTTTCAGGTTCATTGCTCATATACTAGTATCTAGAATACAGAGTGGCACATAAACATTGGTTAAAAATGTGGTACACAAGTGAGTACAAGAAAGGTCAATTACCTTAAGCAGCTCCACCACAGTTTCTGCAAATCCAACCACATACATAGCAACTGCAACAGCATTGGCAAAAGCAAAGATAAGACCAATCGCACCACCAAATTCTGGCCCCAGACTTCTAGATATTAAATAATATGCTCCTCCTAGAGGAAAAAAATAATGAAAGTAACTGAAGTTAGTATTTTAAATGTCAAACAATCCTTTTAATGACATAAAGGTTCACAAAAAACATACTTCCAGTGAGCAGTTAAATTAATTAGCAAGTAGGTGGGCATATTTTCAGGAAGAAACATGCAGAAGAAATTCTTTATAACCCACTTCATTCATTAAGAGTGTGCAACATAAAAAAAAGTGCTCAACATAAAGCTTTCTTTCCATATCAAATATAAAATCATCCCATTTAATTTCCCTACTTTCTCTTTCAAAATTCAGATTACAATTAATAAGTCTCCTTATACTCAGATGCCAAGATAATTTCTCAGTGATTTTCTGTTGCATTTTAAATCTTCATGTAACTTTTAAAAATCACAATGGACATGATTTAATCTACATAAATTAGTAGTTTATTAGTAATGTGACTACTAAGGCAAAAAACAAATATCACATGAAACTGCAAAGACCTTCCTATGTAGCATCCTAAAGAAATAGTTTGTATTCTAGGGGCCTCCCTGGTGGTGCAGTGGTTAAGCGCTGTGCTGTGGAGCTGTCAGCAGCGGCAATGCCAGTTCAACACCCTGGGGAGATTTCAACATGGAGGGGCAGACCTCTCCTGCCTCGCCCGCTGCTCCCCTCAGCAGTGTATTTCCACTTATCTACCTGTCCTACTCCCCATTCTGTCTCTGGTGAACCCTCTCACCACCCCGCACCTGTGGCCTACAACCCAGCTTGTATGCATAAATAAATAAATCTTAGAAAAAAATGGTTTGTATTCTATTAATAGTAAGTCCTGTATAAATGGCAGAAACTGGGGCAGGCACTGAATGTGTTGTCATAAAACAAGTATTTTTCCAACTTTGAAAATCAACTAGTATTATGGTTTTGAGTTTATCAAATACTCAGTCTCTAAGATAAATTATTAACAACAAATTATTAATAATTATTCACAATAAATTAAGATAAATTATATTTAATTATAATTAATGTCATTAAAAGCGTAATAATGCTATAGTTACAGGAAGCCATATACCTTTTTCTAGATACTGAAGAAATATTTAATTCTTAAGACCTTAAATGTCATTGAGCAGATGAATATTACATTTCTATTATATTCCCAGTATAAGGAAGACAAATGCAACAAAAATTTCTGTAGTTTGGGGCCTCCCCCGTGGCGCAGCAGTTGAGCGCTGCACTGTGGAGCTGTCAGCCGTGAGCGATGCAAGTTCGACGCTCGGCTGGGGAGATTCCCACATGGCTCAGCAGACCTCTCCTGCCTCACCTGCTGCTCCCTTCAGCAGTGTGCTTCCATCGATGTGCCTGTTCTGCTCCCTACTCTCTCTGGTGGACCCTCTCACCGCCCCACACCTCTGGTCTGTACCCTGGCTTGTATGCATAAATAAATAAATCTTTTAAAAAAAAAAAAAAGAAGAAGAATTTAAAGCTCTCAGGCCTCCCTGGTGGCACAAGGGGTTAAGTCTCATCACTATGAAGCTGTCAACAGCCACTGCAGCAATGAGTTCAATACCCAGCCAGGGAGATGGCGCAGCAGACCTCTCCTGCCTTGCCCACTGCTCCCCTCAGCAGTGTATTTCATTCAATCTGCCTGTTCTGCTCCCCACTCTGTCTCTGGTGAATCCTTTCATGGCCCCACACCTCTGGCCTACACACCAGCTCTTAAATGCAAAAATAAATAAATCTTTAAAAAATAAATAAAATTCAAAAAAAAAATTAAAACCCTGGAAAAAAATAAAGCCTTATTACAAGTCTATTTGAAACTTATTATGTAAAATCCTAAAAATCTTTCCCATTACCTAAAGTACAGAATTTCATAAATGGTACAAGAATTACAAGGATTTCTGCAAAGTATCCAACATTTAATGAAAAAAAGATCTTATCCTAAATTTGCTTTTTTTAAGCTCAAGTTTATAGATTGGATACTTCACATTTTAAAAAAAAAATTTATTTTATTTATTTTTGCATATAATAGCTGGAGTGTAGGCCAGAGATTGGGGGTGGAGAGGGTGGGAGGGTGGGTGAGAGGATTTACCAGAGAAAAAGTGGGGAGCAGAAAAGCGGACTGACTGAAATACACTGCTGAGGGGAACAGTGGGCAAGACAGAAGAGGTCTGCTGCACCATGTGGATAGCTCCCTGGCTGGGTATTGAATTCATGCTGCAGTGGCTGCTGATAGCTTCATAGTGCTTAGACTTAACCCCTTGCACCACTGGGAGGCCCAGGATACTTTACTTTTTAATGAGCTATGCCATTGAAAATAATCTTGCCAATTTATATATATATATATAAATGCATTAATTGGAGTTCCAGTGGAACAGTTGGGTAGCATGCAGTACTCAATATTTACCTTCATTTTCTCTGATGAGAACAGGAAAAAAAACTCACGATTAACCAATTTGATTTTTTGTGGCCAGGAGTAAAAACCTTATATTTTTAATTAGGACTACATTTATCAATCTTTGTGGAAAGGAACATTATCAGATATAGTGATTATGAACACTGAAAACTGATGTGAACTTATCTTAAAAATAATATATGCAAAGACAAAAAGTTATAGGCAGAAGAATTTTTTATCTTTTGACTAGGCACTCTGTATATCTGACTAATAGCTATGCTAAAAAACAGACATCTCTTAGATCACATGTGGCGCTTGCAAGTTCACAAGAAAAATTTTTCTTTTTTTGTGTCTTTGCCTCACATAATTACCATGTTGTTGTTATGGTAAGAACATTAAAGATCTACTATCTTAGCAGCTTTCAAGTATATAAGAATCACACTCTCCATGCTATACATTAGATCCCTAGAACTTATTCTTCCTGAAACTAGAAGTTTGTATCTTTTGACCAACATCTCATCATTTCCCCTACCTTCCAGCTCTTTTTTGTTTTTTTAAAGATTTATTTTTTATTTATACATACAAGCTGGGGTACAGGCCAGAGGCACAGGGCGGCGAGAGGGTTCGCCAGAGCGGGGAGCAGAACAGGCAGATCAGAAATACACTGCTGAGGGGAGCAGCGGGCGAGGCAGGAGAGGTCTGCCACGCCATGTGGGACTCTCCCCGGCGGGGTGTCGAACTTGCGTCACCGCAGCGAACAGCTCCACAGCTCAGTGCTTAACCGCTGCGCCACCGGGGAGGTCCCCCTTCCAGCTCTTGATAATAATTTTTCTACTTGTTTCTATGCATTTGGCATATATGAGATTATACAGTGTTTGTCTTTCTATGTCTGACTTATTCTACTTAGTATAATGTCCTCAATGTTGCATGTTTTGCAACTAGTAAGAACGCCTTTATGGCCAAATGATATTCCATTCTCTGTGTATGTATAGGTATTTATACATACCACATATTATTAAATATATATTACATCATCTATATTACATCTTCTTTAACCATTCAACCATCAATGAACATTTAGGTTGCTCCCATGTCCTGGCTATTGTAAATAATGCTACAATTAACAGTGGGAGTACACACATCTCTATGTGACAGTGATTTAATTTCTTTCAGATAAATACACAGAAGTTTACTGCTAGATCATATAGTAGTTCTGTTAATTTCTGAGCAAACTTGACTGTGGTGGTGATGGTTACATGACTATATGTAAAAACCTGTAGAATTGTAGACTTAAAAAACCCATGAATTCTATCTATCTAAATTAATGTTAAAAATGAAAAAATCTAGAGCAACATGCAATTAATTTAACAGTGTGTGTTTTTTTTTCCCTGAGGCTTGAAGTGGTAGGGCTTTATGTCTAATATTTAAGCTACTCAGACTTAATTTTTCATAAGTGCATTTAATCATTAAAGACTGGTAAATGAAATGTCACCAAAGGAGTTAAAACAGAAAACCCAAGTCTTGCCATATTCACCTGAGATACTTGTGATACATAAGGAGTGTTTAACACACAACAATATGTTTGAGGCTAATAAAATCTCACAATACAACTGTTACTAGAGCTTCTTTTAACAGCCAATTCAAACATTTCACTGAATTGAAAAGCTACAAAAGAAATTAGCAATAAGAGTTAAGAACTGTGGAGCTACAGTTTAATTCCTTACTTGATGAAAATAGGGACTAATAAAGTCACGCAATAGACTAAGTAAAAACAGTGACTATAAAATGATAACCTGATTTTGCCAATACAAAAAGCACTTTCCATCACTTACAAAGAGGAAAATGTCAAGTTTTATTTCCCTCACTTCCAATATTTGGCTTTCCCTATACACAAAATTGAGGAAATCTTTAATTATTTTAGAGAATAATTTTAAAAGATGTGAGTGTTTCTTAAGAGATCTTAAAAAATTCACCAGGGGGCCTCCCTGGTGGTGCAAGGGAGCACTATGAAGCTATCCGCAGCAACTGCAGCTCGAGTTTGATCCCAGGCCAGGGAGCTAACCCACGTGATGCAGCAGACCTCTCTCTCCTGCCTCGCCCGCTGCTCCCCTCAGCAGTGTATTTCAGTCAGTCTGCCTTTTTTTTCTGCTCCCCACTTTGTCTCTGGTGAATCCTCTCACCCTTCCCCGCCCACCCCCTCAGCCCCACACACACATCTCTGGCCTATACCCCAGCTTGTATGCACAGATAAATAAATCTTTTTTAAAAAATAAAAAAATTCACCAGTATAATCTGCATAAAATTTAATTTTATTGAAAAATTTAGTGTAATTGTTTCATCTTTGCTTTCATCATCCACACAAATTACAAATGTGACTAAGAGCAAGGCTGCATTAAATCAGATAATGTATGTCAAGACCATGGTATCATGCTCAGTAACTGGACCAGAAAAAAAAAAAAGTACCACTATTACTGGAATATAAGCTCAAGAAAATAGGATACTGTCTGATTTTCACTGCCACAGAATGCCTAATGATCTGCTGAGTGACTGAAATAACAAGTAATCTAAAACTTCACCTTGGATAAAATAGACAGGTTCATACTGACTTTAGATTTTGAGAACTTCCTGTCTGAAATTTGATGTAACCTGGGTTGGTTTGTTTTTATAAGAGGCATTTGCTCTTAAATTAATGCTCCAAGACAAAAAGTGATTGAAGGACTTTTCCCTTCTATTGCTCACATCATATAATACAGTGCCATTTAAAAATTGGAATGGGCCTCCCTGGTGGCGCAACGGGTTGAGCGAAGCGTTGTGGAGTTGTCAGCAGCTGCAGCACGATTTCAATGCCCCGCTGGGGAGATTCCCACATAGTGCAGCAGACCTCTCCTGCCTCGCCCGCTGCTCCCCTCAGCAGTGTATTTTGGTCTATCTGCCTGTTCTGCCCCTCACTCTGTCTCTGGTGAACCTCTCACTGCCCCATACCTCTGGTCTGCACCCCAGCTTATATGCATAAATAAATCTTTAAAAATAAATAAATAAAAATTGGAATTTACACTTTCATCTTAAGAAAAGGCTGCCTGTGGTTGTCACCTAATTCCTAAGTGAGTCCATATTCAATTATCTTGAGGATGGAAGAACTCTGGTCTGTGAAATCTAGGGAGCTCAGCTCTAAGTATCTGCTGTCAGCACCATCTAAGTTAAAAATCTGTTGCACACAGCCCTAGTTAATTCTGTAAACTCCAAGTTATCAAGAACACTGATGGCAGTTACAGACAGGAAAAAGCTCTAGGCTTCTAGAAGTCTATAATAACCTTAAAGTATGAATGTTTGTCTTGTTAGAGCAGGGACTATGCTACGCATGATGGTAAAGGGGTTACCTAACACAGCTATTCTTATTTTATGGAGGCAGAGGGGATGATTCCCTAACCTGCAGCTAGAAGCTTCTAAGAGTAGCCAAAAATCTTTACCAAAATCTAATCAAGCCTGAAGCTACACATCTTTTTTATCTTCTAAGTTTTCTTTTTCTCAGAAAACCTTAATGTTTCCTTGATTTTATCCTTGCCTTCATAATTCAATATTATTACATTCATTGCAATTTGGCAGTTCATTCTCATTTTTTAAAAAGAAACTACACTTTTCTACATTGGTGTCTGCTTAAAATTTCTAAAATACATAACTAAAACCAATGGTAAGGACACTCAAGTGTCTCCTATGGCAAAAAGCACACAGTACTAGGAAAAGTGTACATTTCATATACTTTTAGAGTAGAAACACCTTATGAGATAAGAATAAGATATTACTTCATATTAATAAAATATAAATGTTACAGTTAAGGATCAAGAAAAATAAAACAAATTGTCAAGTACCCCCAAACTAATTCCTTATATTATTAAAATAACCACACATTTAAAGGTAGCTTTTCAAATTGACATCACTAAACAAAGCAATCATAACTTTTAGGCAATTTTAAGGCATATATTTTTATTTTTTAAAAGATTTATTTATACATACATACAAGAGCTGAGGTATAGGCCAGAGGTAGGGGGTGGGGGGTGAAGAGATTCACCAGAGACAAAGTGGGGAGCAGAACAGGCAGACTGAAACAGATTGCTGACGGGAGCAGAAGGCAAGACAGGAGAGGTCTGCTGCACCATGTGGGTTAGGTCCCTGGCTGGGGATCGAACTCCTGCCAGTGCCACAGTGGCTGCCATAGCTTCATAGTCCTGAGACTTACCCCTTGTGCCACCAGGGAGGCCCCAAATATTTCCATAGAAAATTAGCACAGATATCCAGAGATAACACTATTCCCATAGTACCCCCACATCTCCTACAAAAAAGTCTTTGCCACCCTAACCCTCTAGATAATTCTCGCTCGTATCTTCTTCTCTAAGCAGCCCTTTCAAGGGAGGCAGTCAAAATCGAGTTTCACTGTCTCCCTTGAAAGGGCTGCTTAGAGAAGTTGTTTTAAACCGTACCTCTGTTTTTTGTCCTTGCAAAACTGCTGAGCAAGACAGAGTCCTTATTCCAGATTCCCAGTCTGTTGTCACCCTATGGTGCTGTTTAATATGTTCCTTTCCCTGTGCATATGCTATAAATACTTTCTGAACTGCCGGCATGATATGTGTCAGATTGGATTTGTTTATACTTCATAGGTACTCTTACTGAGAAAAGGCTTTACAAAGTCAAAATAGTCTCTTTCCTTCTTGTTTTATAGAATAATTAAAGAATAAATCTCATCAGTAAGTTCAGGTAAAGACACTTTCAGTAAAGCTTGATTCCACACTAGAATCTTTACCTTCAATTTATCAATTGTCATAATAGTTTCCAAGCATTCTTCAAAGTTGAAAAATGAATTTTTTGTGGTCTTTGTGAACTTAAGGATTTCACTCTACTTGTATGTGCATGTATGTCCTCATTCAAGTTAGTTATCAGTGTTGCTATTCAAACTATCAGACCTAAAGTCAGTGTTACTTAATGTCAAAATGAAGCAAGTAGCTATTGTTACCTTCTTTACTTTCTCATGTGAAAAGTATCTAGGCTCCTCTAGTATACCTCCTGCCCTGATCTGTCAATCACTTCCCTAAGGTTCTTGGTTCATCTGAATGGAAATTCATTGTGGGCTCATTCAGTGTGTACTCATTGCTACTGAGTTGGTCATTTGTTACAGGTGATGTTCATAAACAGAGTTAAGAAATACTTTATTTTCGGCATAAACTGTGGAGTCATACTGATACTTTTCTTCTTGAATCATGAATATACGGATGCAATGTAGTCTCATTGGTTCTATACCTAAATCTACTTTCTCTAATGTCGAGAAATACTGTTTTTTTTTTTCATGAAAACAAAATATATCCTACCAGGACTCCCAAAGTCCATGAAAGGAGACAAGAGTCTTATATTCATTAAAAGATTCTCCAGGAGGGCTTTCCTGGTGGTGCAAGGGGTAAGTCTCAGCACTATGAAGCTATCCGCAGCCACTGCAGGACAAGTTCAATCCCCGCCATGTTTCCACACAGCGCAGAAGACCTCTCCTGCCTCATTCACTGCTCCCCTCAGCAGTGAGTATACTTCAGTAGATCCACCCGTTCTGCTCTCCACTCTGGTGAATCCTCTCCCCACCCCACACCTCTGCCTACAACCCAGTTCTTGTAAGCATAATTAAGTCAATCTTAAAAAAAAAAAAAAAATCAGTCAGCTTTCCAAAGTCACCAACCAACAAGCAAATAATACCTTATGGTAAAGCTTCGAAATACTTGGTCATTTATTTAAGTTATGACTTTCTCATTATTTCAAATACATCTACTTTTTTGCATGACTATCTGATAACAGAAAAACTGAAACTGTATAGTTTCTTTCTTTAGTAACAACTGTCTTGAGGCAAAACTGCAACACATGATAATTTGTTATGACACACCTTCATGCAATTTCCATTCTCATACTTTAATATCCATGTCAGAAGACAAGACATAATCTTGAGGTACATATATTTTTAATATATATATTGATGGTATTGAAAGATGAAATGGCTTTTTAGTCACATTTCAGGAACATCTGTATGTATGTAAGTTTGAATTTGCATGGAGAATAATTCAGAGTTCATGTTGCCAGTAGCTTCATGCTTCATCCCTATGATGCTTAAGTCTTCATTCAGAGGGATAAAGAAAAGGGGAAAAGTGTTTGATGATTTCCTGATTCCCTTCAAATAACTAACTCCCTATCCTTTTTCTTATTCCACTTCCATTCCCCAAAATTAGGTGAAAGAAATTGAAGCATGTGGCACACAGTATACAAGACGCTAAAAGGAATCTGTGTGGTTGTCTGAATAATTATGCTGGACATACCCACATCTAGCACCCCAATATACCTGAAACCAGATACTAATATACATAAAACTGTTCAGCAAATGGTGATGCATGTTCAGCAGAGTAATAATCTGATTGATGTAAGCTACTAGCTTCCCCAAGGGTCAAGGTAGTCTGGGATACTTTGGAGTGAAAGAATATTAAGACGAGGGGGAAAATGAAAAGCTTGATCTGTTTTTCTCTTTCTTCAAATGCCTGACACAGATAAAGCAAAAAAAGTTTTGTATAAAATATCACATATGGATCCACAAAACACCTGAGATAGATGGAACAGGTCAACTCTTTTCTCAGTTGATCTGTGATAATGACTTCACAGAAGCTGGAACACATTTTCTTTCTCTAGGAATTTTTCACCTTACTTCAGCTGAATGATGAGATTTTGTTTGGAAAACGGAATTCTTTTCATGTTTTCATGGACTGCATGGTCATTTTCCTGGACTCTTGGGTAGTCTCCCTTGAGACAGTAAAAGCTTCCAAGATCTTGTTGACTCCAATGAAAAGGGCCTCAGAATACCCACAAAAGCTATACTGATATGGATTCAGAGTCCCAACTCTAATTCACACAAACTGTTAGATCATGGGGAAAGTACTCTGCCTAAGTTTTTCTCAATGGGATGGAAGGAGGTTACTTACATCTGTATGATCAATGTTGACCAAATGCAGGGTGCAGGTTACTAACCCAAAGGCTGAAACATGGCAGGAGGCAACAAGGGGTGGCCCCAGTAGAGCAAAAATCCGAGTTAGACACTCCATTCTCCGAGTTAGACACTCCATTCTAGCAAATACATTAAATGCCCTAGATATTTTAAGTGTATGTGTTTGCATGTGAAGTCAATGTAAAATTTTATATTCCAATATACTAGTTTGAAAGTGTTCAGCAACAACTTTCTTGCCTCTACATACTTGATATGTTGCTTTTTTAGGTAAAAAATAATTAAAAGATTTAAAATCTAGTGTTTTAGCAACAATGATGCAATGAGGTGAAAAAAATTGAATTTACCTCCTCGTACAAATCCATTTGTAGCTATTGCTGAAGTAGACAATCCCGTGATAGTTGTCACAACTGTGGCCATTGCTATTACAAGAACTGACAGACCTTTAGAGAAAAAGAAAAGAGAATAAAATTTATGGCTGCCTACATCTAAAACATTTAAATGCCCACATGCTAAACCATCTACCATGATATTCTGAATTTACATTATAACCTTATTTTGATTCTACTTTAGAAAAAAAATGCAATGAAAATTTTGAAAGAGAATAACATTAAGTCAACAACCTGACACAAAGGAGAACATGGCTTAGAATGATTCCAATTGCTTAAAATCTATGATGAAAGTTTAGGTAGTCATTTTGCTTATTTATTCTGAAATCAAACAATCTGCAATTTCACATACCTATTCCAGCTTGACCTACAATCCATGACAATCTAATGAAGAGCATCACACCCCAAATATTTAACATGCAACGTACCTGTGGAAGAAAGAGAGGCCAAGTCACAGATGAAGAAATGTAATTAAATACAAACAGAAGTAACTGTCCAACTGGTCAGAAATAGGATAACTAACATCAGAAACTATAAAAGGCAATTTTAAATAGAACTCTAAGCCCACCTTTTCTTTAACAGTTTTATTTAAAAAGAGTTTAGTGAAAACTTAAAAGGAAGCTACTCTAACTAGAAGTATAATGTAATATATGATTGTGTATACCACCACCCACCATCAAAATTATCTGAAACAGCAAACACAACTAACAAAAAAGGTACAAGGAATATTTTAAGACTGTAACTCCAAAAAAAGAGAATTCATGATACCCTTTATTGATCCAAGTAGTTTCATTTTTGCTTATTCTTTAAAAAAAAAACTCATTTCATGATTTCTACAATAGATTAAATATTCCATACTGTAGTCAATATAAAATACCAACTGGAAACACATCTTTCAAAAATCTAAACTATTTGTAAGATAGCTTCTCCAATTTATATTTACTTTTTTATGCCGATACACAGAATATAGTCTTCTAAAATACTAAAGTCTAAGAACAGGCAAGTAATACTACCTGGAATTTCACACTGGTCCTATTAATTAGGCCACAAAATGATTAGAACTTGTATTTTCCCTCTACTCTCCTAAATACCAATACAATTCTAATTAAATTGTTACCAATGAGGTTATTTTAGTTTGTCTACTCTAACTTTATTGACTATTCAAACACAAAAACATTAGTAAACCTGAAACCTAATCATATTTCTGAACCTGTTTTAGTGATCTCAATGTTTAAGAAAATGATTTCTCCTTTATTGTGAAGCATATTAGCTTCCACACATTTCCCTTCAAAAAAATAATTTGTTTGTGGCAAAGGGAGCAAGCTTATTTAAACTCTATTGCCTGTTTAGCTTTCTTGATTCTGAGTGTTATAGCTTCATACTGAAAAGTGACAATATGTGAGAGTCACAAGAGGTAATATAATTTAGAAATAATGAATCATAATTTGATTAATTTAACAAATATATGTATTTCGTTTAATGAACTTAGTATCCATAATAAAAGAAAAAACAGGGAAGGGGGGAATAAATCAAAGGAAGTACAAATTGCTATTAATTTGGTCTTCCATATTCTTAGTTTAAAATGAGAAAGATTATTCTTAAGAATTGGGAAGATTTTATAAGTAGAAATGCTGAAACTGTAAAATTAAGTCTATATTACATACTAATACACCCTTGATCCAGCCAAACTTCACAACTCCTTTACTTTCTGCAGCGTAAGTGACCACAGCATCTCTGGTTGGAGTACTTTCTTCCCCATTAGCAAAGCCATCCTCAAAAGGCTCCTAGTTATAAAAAGAAATGTGAATTATGTTTAAAAAGATTTAAGAGTTTATATCACCTGATAAAAACAAGCAATGAAATACACTTAACCATGATAGGGACACAGTACCAATTTCCAAGAATTAAGGATTTCTGAATATTTTCCTGAAGTAAAAAGTAAAACAATAAAGTGGAAGATCATCTTAACTGTTGAGTTTTAAAAATTTAAAATATTCATGCCAGTATGGTCATTAATTATTACAAATTTTAATTACACATTTGTGGTATCTGGAGAACACAATATTATTTGCTAAGTATAAACTTGCTATTAAGTCAATTCAACCTTGTTTCTCTAGCTACAATTTCACATTTACTAGTTGAAATTTCAACTATAACAATCTAAAAATTTTTTCATCACCAATGACTACTTTTCCCTTTAACAGTTCATGACAGCAGATTCCCACAGTTCCCAATATTTACTCGTTACTCCTTGTGGTCCTTATCTGCATTCAGTCAGTCAATGCTCTGTTTTTTCCTTGACATTCAATTCCACAAATACTGTTTTCTTCTGCGGTTTTTACATTTCGGGTCTGATTCTAGTTTGTTTGTTCTTTTTAAAGACCTATTTATTTATGCATACAAGCTGGGGTATAGACCAGAGGCGTGGGGCGGTGAGAGGGTTCACCAGAGACAGAGTGGGGAGCAGAACAGGCAGATGGACGGAAACACACTGCTGAGGGGAGCAGCGGGCGAGGCAGGAGAGGTCTGCCGCACCATGTGGGAATCTCCCTGGCTGGGCGTCAAACTCGCGTCACCGCTGCCCACAGCTCCACAGCGCAGCGCTTAACCGCTGCACCACCAGGGAGGACCTGATACTAGTTTTTCATACTCTACTTTTTCTCTCCCTTTCTCTCTGTGGTTCTCAACTTCTGTTCTGTCCCAACATACCCAAAGCGCAGAACAAATTTCCAGACTAGTAACAGTGCCTTAAAACAGGTAATGAAGGGCCTCCCCGGTGGCGCAGCGGTTGAGCGCTGCGCTGTGGAGCTGTCGGCAGCGGCGACCGGAGTTCGACGCCCGGCCGGGGAGAATCCCACATGGTGCAGCAGACCTCTCCTGCCTCGCCCGCTGCTCCCCTCAGCAGTGTATTTCTGATCTGCCTGTTCTGCTCCCCGCTCCGTGTCTGGTGAACCTCTCGCCGCCTCACACCTCTGGCCTGTACCCCTGCTTGTATGTATAAATAAAAAATAAATCTTTAAAAATAAAAAAAAAAAAAAAAAAAAAAAAAAAAAAAAACAGGTAATGAAGGGTAAGGAGATGTCGTAAGACAGAAAATATTACAGCTTGAGAAAATTTGCCTGTAACAATAACCCTATAGTTCTTCTACCTATATCTCCAAGGCAGGGCACAAAATACAACTGTATTTCAAGCATTCATTCTTTATTTTTATTTTTTTTAAAGATTTATTTATTTCTGCATACAAGCTGGGGTACAAGTCAGAGGTGTGGAGTGGCGAGAGGGTTTATCAGAGACAGAGTAGGGAGCAGCACAGGTAGATGGATGGAAATACAGTGCTGAGGGGAGCAGCAGGAGAGGCAGGAGAAGTCTGCCGCACCATATGGGAATCTCCCCAGCCAGGCGTCGAACTTGTGTCACCATTGCCGACAGCTCCACAGCACAGCACCCAACCACTACGCCACCGGGGAGGCCCTCAAGCATTCATTCTTTAAATACAGAAGAGCCAACTAAATTAACCACTCAATCCTAAAAACTATTTTTCCAACAGCACTTATTCTAAAACCATTTTCAGTTGTTTATACTGTCTAGTGAATTCTGAATATATGTATTTTTTTCAAAAATAAGCAGTATCTAGTAGAGCAAGATCTATGTGATAATCCAAATTTCCCTTTCTCCCTTGACTAATAGCTACTAGACAATAGATTTATTTTTTCAATTTCATTATTTCTATAAGCTTTTCCAAAGAGCTACCAATCTACATCAGCTCTTAAAATCTATATAACTTAAGTGTTGCTAATTCTACTTAGTAGAAAAAAAATGTTATATTGAGTCAGCTGCCATTCATTCACTGAACAAATATTTACTAATCAATTCCATCAAGCATCATACTTGGGTACTTTCTAGCCCTCTTTAAGAGTTGATATTTTTGGGCCTCCCCGGTGGCGCAGCAGGTGCTGCTGCGCTGTGGAACTGTCGGCAGTGGCGACGCGAGTTCGACGCCCGGCCGGGAAGAATCCCACATGGTGCGGCAGACTTCTCCTGCCTCGCCCACTGCTCCCCTCAGCAGTGTATTTCTGATCTGCCTGTTCTGCTACCCGCTCTGTTGTCGCAACCTAGACCCCCATATTGTTTTGACAAGGTCACTCTATGGGCGGAGCCTTCAAAGAAGTGTTCCCAAAGTCTGGATGCGATATTTTTCTTGCAAATAAATTTAAGTATAATTTCAGGAGAACAGTCACTAAGTTTCTCCACCATGCCTGCATTCATTGGCCTTACTCATTAGCTCCTGGAAGCGAGATA